>JADKXX010011181.1:0-28682 GCA_017310255.1 Butorides virescens | reverse complement strand
AAAAAAAGAAAAGAAAAAAAGAAAAGAAAAAAAGAAAAGAAAAAAAGAAAAAAACCACATTAAAAACAGCAAAATGAAGTGTCGCAGATTTGCAAGGATTCCTTGCGATTTGTCCTCCACTCAAAACTATTTGCCAAATCAAACCCCAACCTGTGAATACTTTCACAGCCAACTGCCATCCCATGCTGTGGTGAGGAAAACACAGAGTTTGATGCCTTCTCTTTTTCCCACGTCTGCCGAATGGAGCTGTTAAATTAACAGCAATGTCTTCCAGCATTTAGTAAGGATTTAGCGGAGCTCAGTGGAAGCCCACAAGCACTGGCCACAGTAAAAGGATGACTAGAAATATATACAATATTTAAAAGCTTGTTTTCATGAAGGAGAGGGAGACACACACATACCTTTTCTGTGCTTCATTAGAAGATGAAGAATCTGGCACAGAAGAGGTCTTATCAATGGTTCTTGTGAACACCCCTCTGGGAAGAAAAGAGACAAGTTAAATTTTTTGCAGGACAGAGTTTGGAACCAGAATTAAGAGACCCGCAGCCACTCTTTGGCCTAACAGTGTCTGTGTGCCCCGTTGGGAGGAAGGTGCTGGCTCAGGACACCAAGAATTAGAAGGGGTCAGCCTTGGGAGAGTCATCCTGAGCAAAGTCCCGTCTTCCTACTCCCTGGCTTTAGACAACACAGTAAAACCAGCTCGCACACAGGCTTGGGTATGGTATCACAGGGCTTGCCAACCAGTTTAGGGTTACGGTGGCATCAGAGTCTCTGTGGGCAACAGCCCGTGTGTCAGAGGAAGCTGATTTTCTGTTAACATCACCATCAAACTGCCTGTTAAATGATACTCAGGACTATCTCTTCACCAAGGTACCCCCTGAGCACTGTAATGTTCCTAACTAATAGCCGAACCCAAAAGACAGTAATATTTTCCATGCTTGTTGCTCCTGATCTAGTTCTCCTTCCCCTACAGCCCAAATACACGCCACTCCATACCAACCTGATGAGGTAACCGGATTGAGGCTTGGAGGCAGAAGACCTGCACAAAGAACAGTCGTTAGTGAATTAAGAAACATGGGGAAAAACAACAGCAGCAGCACCAGTATTAAATGGGATCGTCCACGTGGCTATTGAGCCAAAAAAAAAAAAAATAGCTAAATGGGCCTTCCATGACACCTCAGCTGCTGCACCAGAATTAACCTTGGAGGGATTCTTTAAAAACGAATGATCGTTAGAACAAGCTCTATAGAAGATTTTTGTATGAAAAGTGAGTTTTAGAGTTAGCCAATTAAAATTAGCCGTGCTGACAGTGTTTTCTGGCTCAAAATTGAGTCCACAGATTGATGGCACAGAGGGGGGAAATGAGATGTAGCAGAGATCCTGGTTGTTTTATCACAGGAAAATATCACCTTCATACTAACTCCTCTGGGGGTCCGCTCTCAGGGAGGGAGGGTGGCAGAGCTCCCCTGGAGGGAGAGGAAAGGGTGGGGATCTGGCCCCTCACACCAGGGCAGGAGGAAGCATCCCTCCTTCTTGGAGACATCTTCCTGAGAGCAAGGTGGGGACCAGGATGGGCCTCAAGGACCTGGCTCCCATCAAATAAGCTCAGACAGGCTCCCTTCACCCCTGCCCAGATACCACCCCTTTTTTTCCTGTCTGTCCATTATCCTATCATAAGATAATTCAGTAGGAAAGCTCAGCAGATCCCTGGTCTAACCTCCTGCTCCAAGCAGGGTCAGCCATCAGGTTGGAGCTCAGCAGGAAGGTTTACGCTGCCCATCACCATGTGCTTGAAGTGGCTGCCAAGCTCAAATTTATTGACAGGCACAGAAAAACAAACTCACTGCAGGCTTAGCCTAGCTCTGGAGCTCTCCGGATGGGATGAGCTGGAGGAGCCCCAAGCTCTGGTTTCTGCAGTGTCCTCAGAGCAGGCAGCAGCAGGGTTTAGGCCATCTCAGCCCCATTGCCTAGCTGTTCCCTGAGCACTGAGCTTTGAAGGAGAGCTGCAGGGAAGCTGAGAAGTTGTCCGGCTTGGCCTGCGAATGCCTATCCTCACTTTGAAGTATAAACAGATCCTGAGTGTCCTGGACTCCCTGTCACTCACCTTCCATCAACTTCAGGCCCTCACACGTTTGCATGAAGATGCCCCTTCAGATGCCACATTTCCAGTGTCACAAATGTCCCTAGTTTTATTTATCCTGTGCCTGATAAGGCAGCAGGCTGCAGAGGGAGGCAGAAAGAGGTAGGGCATGGCAGGGAAACCATCCTGTCTAATTGCAACAAAAAGTACAAGAGCTGGCACAGAAAAAGGGAGAGGGAAGCGCTCACGGGAGAGGGCAATGCTCTCCCAGCAACGGCATTGCAGCTAGCAACAAGCTCGCACATAGGACTAAGCCCTTTCCAACAGTTTCATATTTTAGAACACTAGTCCTACATGTTCCTGGGTTCCTGAAGAGCCCTCGTGCTCTGGCCCTGAAGCAAATTCAGCTCCCACGCAGGGCTTTGCTTGCTCTGAGGAGCCCCCAAGGCTTAGAGCATAAAGTTGTTGCACCAGCACAGGAGCTGATGTGCACCAGTGATGCTGTGGGATCATGGGCTTGAAGGCATCCATTCCCCTGCACTAAAGACATCAACCCATCCATTCATCCATCTGGAGGCTGCAGGAGATACGCCACGCTCTCTGCGTGGTGACAGTTTGCAAGACATTACACTGAGCAATGCAGGCTCTCCTCGGGACTGTATTTTTCAAGAACAATCACAGCAGTGAGCGGGTACGAGGAGGTGAAGGAAGAGCAGACATTTGTGAAGAACCAGTTAAAGCATGCACCGACCCCAGGAGTTAATATGGAAGGGAAGCAACAGGATGGGTCCCCCAAATTACCTGTCACTCTGGGGAGCAGTAGGTGTTGAGGCTGGGGATCCCCCACCATCCCGTCCAGACCTGAGCAAAGAGAAAACACAATGACAAAATTAAAATCCGATTTGCTGAGCTGCCTTGGTGAACATGGCAGTGACGGTTTTGGAGAGAGTTGCTAAGAGAAGACTGATTTGGGCTTGGTTTTGCTTCTAATTAAAGAGAAGCTGGTGCAGATCGTGGCGTTCCCTGGTACGGGGGTGTGACACAGCCCTGCGAGCTGCAGGGGGAGATGTAGACCTGGCTGCTTTATCACTGAAGCTCCCTCTCATCAAGGTCTGCCCCTTTGTTTGGCACTCTGGAGAGGGTGAAACACAATCTGGCTTAAAAAAAAACAACTTTGGAGTTCTCCTGAGACTTCAAATCTGCCTGTGCTGCTGGGTTCCCAACTCCCAGGAAAGGCCATTTCCCAGAGCTTCTCCCCAGCCTGCATTTATCAAAATTAAGCAGGAGGAGAAGAGGAGCGCTCCTCGGTGGCCACACTTACAGCGGGCTGCTCTTCTTCTCATCCTCAGAGTCCGAGTTATGATGGTGGATCCAGCTCTTATCTCCTTTCAGGGTGGTGCGAACCTTCATCTGCTTAATGATCCTTCGGCGGTCTTCATCAGTGGATGGAATGGCACGTCCTAGGAGAGGCGGAGGGGAAGGGAGGAGAGAAGGGAAGGGATTGCTGAGAAAGGGCAAGAATTCACAGTGCCAGCAGGCGAGCTGGGGTGAATCTCGGGCAGCAGGGAGCACGGGTCTCCTTTCAGCCAGAGATTCAAACACTGAACGAGTCTTTTGCCACTCCTGAGGAAAGATGGAAACAAGCTGCCATCCAAACTTCAGGATCAGCTTACCCCGACGCATCGCCTCCTCTACAGAGATTCACACAGTTTCAGAGGGCTGTTCACCATTCACGAGTCCTTTTCTCAGGAAGAGCAAAGACATTCAGTGGGTGGTCTAATGGCCTATTTACAAAGCAGTGAGTTTCCCCTGGCATCTCCCATCACAGCAGCTCTAGCGTGGGGCTTTTTTGGTTTGTGGGAAGGGATGGTATGTCTGGAGCACGCCGTGGAGCCAGGCTTCGGGGAATAGAGGTAAGCCATAAAATGCTGTCAGCTCTCTCTGGTGGCCTGTCAGAGTTGGAGGAGACACGTCCTTTGGTTCCTCATTTCCACATTTCCATTACGAAGTTCAGTTTCAAAAACATATTCTCAAACCATGTCTCCCTAACACTGCAGTTCTGGCCCCAACCTGGAAATGTCCTGCCCTGCATGGTCTCTCTTTTGCTGTCCAGCAGCAACTCTGCCACCATCCTCATTCTGCTCCTTCTCTCTCTTCAGGCAATGAACCACAACTACGTTCTCTGGCTGAGAAAGTCAGCAATGGCAATAAAACCAGAAAATTAGAATGTAGGAAATTGCAGAAGGTCATTGATTAGGAGTCGCTAAGTCCTGCCAGTGGGAAAAAGATTGGGTGACAAAAGCACAGGTCAATGAGGAGGAGTAGGAAAGCCAAAAATTTTGGGAGCAGGGAGGGAAGGAGATGGGAGGCTGGGGAAGGGGGAACGGCCTCTCGCAAGGGAAGGAAATGTGCAGGTGACTGATGTGAAGGGCTTCAGTCATCCTCGAGTGCCAAAGTCCTGCTGGACCAAACTGATTGCAGCTGGGTATCATTTAAAAAAACAACCAAACAAAACCAGGCATTTTAACTGGCAAATTCCCCATCCAGCATTTTCTTCTGAAGGAAATAGCTGTTTTCCCATGGGGAAAATTGTAAGATAAAGGCCAGATAAGGCAATCTCCTTTTCTTTGTATTTCTGATTATCTTCCATCTTTTGCCATTTTGGAAATGACTGGTAAAAGCTGAACACATCCAGCCTGCTCTCCTCGTCACACTTGGCCCAACACAGCTCAGGGGTTTAGAGACACCAACGAGTTATTGCAGCTTTACAGCTTCTTATCATCCAAGCCAAGGAAACTGCCTGGCTGCACCCTCTTAGCCTGCGGCAAACATGAAATAATTCAATTTAGCTACCAGGAAAGGAGGGTCAGCGAAGTCTCTGCGTCTTGGGCTCGTGATGGGCTAGAAGGCTGCCCAGAAACAGTTATCACTGAGCAGCTGAGACACAGTAAATTGATTTATCTCTGACACGCGGTCATGTGCTTCAAGTATACGTTATACACTAGGGGTAGGATTTGGGTTTGGTTTTTTTTTGTTTTTTTTTTTAAACGAGTGGTCACATGGGATTGTCTCTAAGGAAGAACATGGGATTGTCTGTAAGGAAAACACAGCTGTAGCAATGAAGAGAACGTCCTTCCTCCCGTGGGATTAGCAGTAGCAGTTAAAGGGCACAGTTACACAGGGCCACATCTACGTCAGGGTGCAGTTTAGGGACCAGCAGTAACATTCTTCATGGGGAGCACCTGGAAAGGGAAGGGCTGCTTTTCTTGGCACTGAAACTAAAAATAAAATCAATTGCCTAATGGAGACGAATAAGGCATTTCCACTCTTCACCACATTACTGTTCCAGGTTACCAAAGGGATTTGGAAGCATCATCCCATCTATTCACATCTAAAGGTGCTGCGAGCACCTGGCACTTAAAAATTAAATCTCAGACTCTGCTTCCCCAGCTTGGGCATGTTCCTGGGACAACTCAGAGCAACTTGTAGCTGCAGTATGGGGGTTTTTTTACACTCCTTCGATAATAAGACAGTATTAGGAGTTTATTAACAATACTGTATGGATATTGCACGCTGCACGGGGCCGTCTCCAGCCCACAAACTTTTGTTTTTTATCTCTAGAAGAGGCGACAAGAGGGTGTGGGGAGACAGAGACACGGGGAAGCCACCCTGGTCAGCTGCTGTGCTGGCTGCTAATTGCTCCTGGATTTTCAGTAGACCTTCTAAAGACAGAGAATTTTCAGGAGGGTCTTGAAAATAGAATCCTATGGTAGTTTATTAGGCTGTTGCTCATCTCAAAACCTCAGCCAGGCTATAAGCTCTCCAGCTCTCTGTACCTTCGTGGATACTGAATTCATAGCCAAACACACCTCATTTTGGAACTGCAGGTTAGAGGAGGTCCCAGACAAGGAAGAGGTGTCCTCTACCCTTGGACACACTGCACTGGGGGAGTTGAACAGAGACCTTACAGCAGATACAACTGAGCAAAAAGCCAAAGGAAAGCCATGACAGCGGGCAAACCCCCAACAGCTCGGGCTGGGGAAAGGAATTACCTTTACTGACACCCAGGGACATCATGGTTCTCAGAAGTGCCTTCCCCTTCAGTTACTGTTTGAAGACAATAAGTTCCTGGAAGAAATGAAAAAAGGGAAAAGCAGATTAGTAGTTCTGATATAAAAAACTTTGAAGTTGTGTGGAAGGGAGAGCATCACAACAGTGTCACAGCCACGGAGCCTGGAGGACGGGGAGACTGAGGCACACATACTAGAGTTGTGCTTTCTCCCCATGCCATGTGCCTTCAGCATCAAGGAGAGGAAAAATCAAATGGGTGTGTTCTCCACACCAGTAAATCTTCAGATTGGCCATTACAGACTCATCCTTCCAGGTCTGGGAGGAAAGTGGTGAAGGAGACCTTAGCAAAAGTGCCCAGAGCCACTCTGGTGGGACAGACCTTCTGGAGTCTCTAGAACTCAGAGCAGCTGAGGCTGCTTGGGTGAACCTTGGGATTTCTGTCAAGTGGGAGCACACCACGAGGGCTCTTGACAAACTTCAGCTGGCAGAGATGTCTGTTATTCCCCTGAGATCCAGCAGAGAGGACGTCTTAGTGCCCGTCTTGGAAGCAGGAGTTGGTTCTTGCTTCTGATGGCAGCTGGGCCCCTCCTTCAAGCCACCACAGCAAAGCAGCAAGGAGAAACTCCTGGGTGTTCAACCTCTGAGAAGCTCTGGCATTAGGAATCTGCAGAGCACCGATGGTTTAGAGCTGTAGTTGAATCAAAACCCACCACAAACTCAAGTCAGGAAAAAAAATTGTTCGTTTCAAATTCTGCCAAGGCAAATATTTTTTTTTTAATTTGTAAACAAACAAAAGAAAGCAAAACCCCTCAAAATGGACCCCCTGTTTTGAGATTAGCAGACCCCAGGTTAATTCAGCACCTGATTACGTTTTTATCAGAAATGTCTCTTTTCTTTTTTCACTCTCTGAAGTTTTTCAGGGAAGCTGTGGGATGAGCCCTTGTTTCAGAGGAGAAAAATCAAGGGCAACTTCCAGCTTTTACAACCCTCCATTCTTCCCTTGCCAAAACTATTTGCTGAACCTGGATTCTTAAGTGACTGTGCTATTCATTAATAAAAATGCCCAACCCTATTCGGGAGTCTGTGAATCTAAAATTAGGTTGTTATTATCTGCTGGTGGGCTTGTCCCTGCAATATTGCTGCGAAGCCACACGCCCATAAGCAATGCTGAGCTCATAGCATTGCTTCTTGGCAAAATCTCCTCCTCTGGCTTGTCTCAGCCGAAGATCTACCTACTGCATATCCACTCCTCATCCAGTCTGCACCCAGATCATGAACAAGCCCTCTGTTATTACCCCAAGGCTCCCTCTGCCTTTCGCAAACACTCCCAAACATTAATTCAGCTTTCACCATCAGCAGCCAGCCCACCTCTTTTCTTATCCTTCCCGGATCCCCCTTCCCACGCAAATTTAATTGACCCTGCTATTTAGAGAGAAATGAAAACTGTGGCATTGCCCTCGATATCCATGAAAAGCCTGGAAATACTTGCGTATCTTCATACTAAAGGTGGGAGACATGGCTGCAGCTGACAGACCTGCAATCTGGCAATTTGGGGTTAAAAAGCAATCATAGCATCTTGGACCTGCACACAGAGAAGCCACGTGGCTTCGTTACCTACAGTATCTGAGCGAGGCGGGTTCAGACCACGGCTGCCCTGCTAACGGCAATTCAAAGGTGAATTGGGGGCTCTCTTCTATTTATTAAATTCTTTCCTATTCCAGGACAAAATAAAGCTGAAGCAAGGTGGGGGATGAAAAGTGGTGGAAGAGAACTATCCCAAGAGTTTGATATGGCCCTGATCCAAGGCAAACTGGGGGCAAAGGCAGATACAGGCTACCTGCTGTCCCACAAGGGGGGCACTGGGAAGCTAGAATCACAGAATCACAAGGGTTGGAAGGGACCTCAGGAGATCACCCAGTCCCACGCCCCCACTCAAGAAGGTTCTCCTAGAGTATGTTACACAGGACTTCCTCCAGGTGGGGGTTGAATATCTCCAGAGAAGGAAACTCCACAGCCCCCCTGGGCAGCCTGGGCCAGGGCTCGGGCACCCTCAAAGTCAAGAAGTTCTTCCTCATGTTCAACTGGAACCTCTTCTGCTTCAGTTTGTACCCATTGCCCCTTGTCCTGGCGCTGAGCACCACTGCAAAGACACTGGTTCCGTCCTCGTGACCCCCACCCTTGAAATATTTGTAGGTGTTGATGAGGTCCCCTCTCAGCCTTCTCTTCTCCAGGCTGAACAAGCCCAGCTCCCTCAGCCTTTCCTCCTAGGTGAGATGCTCCAGTCCCCCCATCATCCTTGTTGCTCTCCTCTGGACTCTCTCCAGGAGTTCCCCATCTTTCTTGAACTGGGGAGCCCAGAACTGGACCCAGTGCTCCAGGTGGGGTCTCACCAGGGCAGAGTAGAGGGGGAGGAGAACCTCCCTTGCCCTGCTGGCCATGCTCCTCTTGATGCACCCCAGGGTGCCATTGGCCTTCTGGGCACCAAGGGCACCCTGCTGGAGAGCTATTACCTACCCAGCAGCGTAACCCAGAGGTGATTACCTCCCCCTGCCCCCAGCACAAACCTTTTGGAGGAAGAAGCAGAGGTTTAGGAGCACGTAGGAAAGGTTCTCGGCAAGGGCTGGAGCTGACAGAGGTGCAGGGCTGAGCTCTGCTCCTGATCGGGCACCGCAGCCCCGCCTGGCACGTACTGCGGGCATCACGCGCCAGCCCGGCGAGGAACCACATCTCTGTTTATTGCTTAAACAGAAACTTCGCTTCTTACTCACACAAATCCCCCCAACAAATACACCCAAAAGGAAGGGAAGCCGCAAAGGGTGGCACTCAGCATATGCGTATGAAAATGTGCTACAAACTACACATCGGCCAAGCCTTTTCCTCTGGCGCTGCCTTCTCTCTTCCTGGCTCACATCATCCTGGGAGGGACCGCAGCAAACACTGTCGTACTCCACTGATATTTCTGGCTTGACAAACAGGCGTTGGAACATGATGGTGGTGCTCACTTGGCTTGGCTTTGGAAGACTGGCAAATGTTTTTTTTTTGCCAGCCTGTTTTTTCCAACTATGAATCAGGCGATGGCAGCAGCAGCAGCCCGGCCGCTCCAGGTCAGCCCCGCTGCAGCGTGGACCTGCACAGTGCGACCCATCGGGATGTCTCTGCCCCAAAAACCATAATGAAGGAGTCCAGAATGAAGCTTTCAGCAAATCTTCTGCGAGAGGTGCAAAGGTCCTTCTGTGAGAGATGGAGAGGAGCCAGCTCCTTGCTTCCTCATAACATCATTTTCTCTCTTTCGTTGATGACAGCCATCCAGTGATGGTTTTTACCTTTCACCTGAGGATCGAGGCGACACAGCCTAAACAAGACCACCAGAAGCTGAGGGGCTTCGGCAAGAAAAGAGCAATTCAAGTACCCTATTTCTCGCCCATGGTTTTTAATCACCAGCTGCAGGCTCCTGTTGGACACAGGACACTGGGCTTGGTAAAGTTTTGGGATGATCTTCTTGTGTGCTTAGTGCCTGCTCAGTGACTAAAAATTAAAATAAAAAAATCAACCTGCAGTTAGAATAACTCAGCATTTCTCAGATGTGTGGGTAGTCTTTCTGGAGGTTTTAGGATCCAAAAGCACTGTTCCACCTTGTGAAACCTTCAAAAAAGCCCCAGAAGGAACCCCTTCCTCCACGCAAGATGCCAGAGACATGCCATTCCCTGCCTTCCTCTTGCCAACACAGCTCAAACATTAGCCCAGCACCTGGCACTTGGAGCAAAACAGGCGACAAAAGGGAAGAACTCAGAGCCCAGGTGACTCGCCATGGCCCAAGAAATGATGCTTCAGAGAGGAAACATGGCGAGGAATCCCTCTCTGTATTTTGGGCACTCCAAGCCCTGTGTCTACAGCATCCTACTGCTGACAGAGAGCACTCTGCATGCACAGGAACATCCAGACCTGGAGCACCACAGAAATCCAGGGAGCACTGGAGAGGAGTGTGACAGCAGACAACTCACTTCCTCCTGTACGGGTACGCCAAGGTGGCTGTCCCCTGCAAACCCCTGGGATCCTTATCTCCATTCACCAACAAGCAGCTCTCAGATTTTGAGGCACTGGATGAAAGACAAGCAGGTACAGCTGAGGAGTTTGCAATCCTCCCCACTCCTGTCCCCCATGCAGCCCCCAACCACCTCTGTCCGTCGTTGTCCCACTCTCCTCTCTCCACCACTGCAGAATCCCATTTTCTCTTTTTTTTTTTTTTTTTTTTTTTTTTTTTTTTTTTAAAATCCCATCCACACCAACTTCCCCATCTCTCTAATCACCTGTTTCCAAACACACAGCAGCAAACTCTCGTCACTGTGCTCACAAAACATGGAAATCTCCACCTCTCACGGAGGCCAAAACCTCTTCTGCCCCGAACTAGACCCATCCCTTCCCTCTTGCCTTATAGCTAGAAAATCAGCTCTGCCAGGCTGGACACACCTTTCTGTCCTTGGTTTATTCATTACCAAATACAAAATGCTTCTGCTGTGAGACTGCTAACATCTCTATTGTAAAAGGACATACAGTAAGTCACCGACTCACTGTTTTAGATACCAGAGCTATTCAGGAATTTATTTTTTTCTCCCAAATATTCACTACAAAAAAAAAAATCCATTTAAATAAAAATCCCTATTCCCTCCCTATTTATACAGAAGGTTTTTCCTTCAGAAGTCCACTGGGAGCCCTTTGGAGCCAACTGCCTCCTATTAAGTGTCTGCACACCCCCAGTGCAATAGGACCTTCATCCTAATTGGCACCCTTGGGTGCCATCGTTATGTAAATGAGCAATAATCCTTCTTCACTTCCTGATCCAAACAGCTACTGCAGGCTTAGCTGCACCGTTAAGCAAGGCCCAGTTTACCCCGACACGGCTGCACTTTGAAGGATGATTCCCTTAGCACGCTTTCCCTGGACAACCTCACAGGGCTGCCTCGGGCTGAATGTTTGCAGAGTGCCCTGGGATCCTGAAATAAAGAGGAGATTGGCTTGCAAAACCCCAGCGCTGAAAACAGTCAGAGGGAAGAAAGGAGTTGGCTCTGGCTGCAGACAGACGTCCGTGTGTCTCCTTGAGGCTGCCCCTGCACCACGGGACTTCCCAGGTACCCTGTTCAGGTCGGTGCTTCTGCCGTGCCCCGACTCCTCGCTGCAGCAAAGCCAGCGCAGGCGCTGCGTGTCCTCCCAGTTGGAGAGGATTCCAGAGCCCTGGCACTGGTGGGCTGTGGTGTGCGACAGCAGGTCTTTTACCTGGGCAGCGATGAGACGGGACTGGAGTGAACTTGTGAGCATGACCTGCTTGAGGGAAATCAAACCAGCAATAAAAAAAAAAAACAAAACAAACCAGACTGACCATGGTGCCCAAACCTGCCTGTTGGAGCAGCTCCCTCCTCAGCAGGGACAGCCGGGCATGGCTGCAGGCAAGACTCAAGACCCAGGTACGTCCACCCATGACCTCCCCGTCACATGCAAAGTCCAGGGAAAATTCCCAGGCAGCATGAGCAACAGAACTCAGTTCCTCCTGCACCTCCTTGCAGGCTTCTCCTGAGCTAAAATAACTTCGGTTTCGTCTATTTTAAGAAGCCTGTGACTCACAGAGCCGCGCGTACCGTCCACGCAGAGCACAACAGGGTGCAACTTCAAATACCGCCTACCTCCCAAAGAGCTGACAGCGGGGTCTGTGGGTTACAAACACTGCAGCCCACGCACCATGCAGACACTTACACCAAGAATTTACACGCTGAATCCTCCTCTGTGGCTTCATCTGTAGCTGGGCATAAATACATGATCCTTTTTCTATTCTACAAACCTCCTTTCTCCTTGGACTCGGTCGAGTCACTGCACGTGGGTATTTCTGCGCACGCAGCCCTGAATGGATGTTTCAAATCCTACACAACACTGGGACTTGTGTTTTTTCCAGCAAGTGTTAAGAATAATATTTGGAGAAAGTGGTTTGGGTTTGTTGGTTTTTCCTTCCAAAATATTTATATTTTGGCAGGAAAAAAAAAAAAAAAAGGCTGGTAAATATGCGCCAATTTCACCATGCTTCTTCCCTTAAAACAAAACAAAGATGCTTTACTCGTAGAAGCACAGGGCTCTGTGAGAAACCCCTGCGCTGGGAACAACAAGGGAAACCAGGGGAACCCCTAAGAGCGGTCACAGCCAGCCCCGATCCCAGCGCTGCTGGACACAGGGGTTATGAACACCCTGGCCAGGAGAAACAAACCCCAAACCGGGTGAGCAAACTCCAAAAAACCCCTCCTGGGCTGAATCAAACCAGCTGCTGAATTTCTGAAGGAACAGCTTCACAAAAGCCCGTCTGCGTAACAGGGTTTAACGGGAGGTAGTAGAATCAAAGTGGTCCTGTTTCCCAGGATAAATGCCTGCAGGAGCATTCATCTTCTGATCCTTAAAACCCCCAGGCTCCTGTGGGCAGCTTACAAGAACAAGCCCTTACTGAAAATAAATCTGGGAAGGCTACAGCCAGGATGGTTAGTCCCCAAGCAGTGAAGGTGTATCCATAGAAAATGCAGTCTGCAGACTGGAAAAAGCTGGGGAGAAAAAAAAAAAAAAACAAACCAAAAAACCAACAACATGGGTTCACTCTGTAATGAAGGGAAGAGCCCTGAGCCATACAAGGAGTGACTGGGAGCCTCTTCCATAGGGGCAGCACCACTGTTGTAAGAGGGGTTAACTCCTGACTGCCTTAGCTTGAGGGAAGGAAAACCAAATCCCCAGGCTCCCTCTGAGTCTATTTAATAAAGAGGATAAAAGAAGAGACCCAACACGCTACTCGGGGCCGCACGCAGCCCAAAGAAAACCCCTGCCTCCTTGTTGGGAGGAGCTGGCGTGGCCAGTGTCGGCAAGCGGAGCCGTGGCTTCGCCCGCCTCGACTCCCGGAGCGGGTTTGTGTCCTGTCCTTTAGGGGTCTCGAATCGTGCCCCGCTGCTGGCATGCAGAGGGGGGCATCCGTCTCCCCTCTCTGTAATCTGCTTTTGCAATGTAGCAGTGCAACGTTAAGAGGAGGGGGAAATCAGTGGGCTACGGGCTTACTCGTTACTCAGGCGTTGTTAAGGAACAGGCAAAAGACGGAGGATTTTTTATTTGCTGAAAGGTTGTTCTGGTTTGACGTGAGAACGGAGCTTTTGGCAAATGGAAAGATTCAAAGGAGATCATGGCAAATCGGCCACAGGATTTAGTCACATGTTATATGCTGCTATATGCGTTTTAAACAAAATTAAATGAAAATTGAGGAAAACACCCACATAGTTTCAAAGCATAAAATTAAAATGTTTCGTTACAAAAGGTTTAAGTTAGCGTTTGGTTTCAGGTTTTAGCTTCTTTTCTCTTGGGAAAAAATCCTTAGTGAAACTCACATGTACTTTTGAAAGGGTTCAGTGTTGCTAATTCTGAAAAAAATAAAAAAGAAATTGTGCAAGTCTAGCCACGGAGCTGTATCAGGTTCATCACTGCCAGTCTGAGTTCACAAGGCAAAGCAGCTGCCAACTACAGCCTCCCCACAGCACTCCCAACGTCTCCTTTACCACCATCCTAGCCAAAAAAAAGACAACCCAAAGCCCCTGAGAAGACCCTTCCCCTATTCAAATTCACTAAACGCTCTACCCAGAGCCCAAGCTTTGAGTTCAGGGTCTACCTTCCCGTGACCCCAAGGACATACCTGCTTCACTCCTCCAATGGACGTGTCTCCTGCCACCCTCTGCTCTCAGCCAAGAGGTGAAGCTTTATCCTGGCTCCAGAAGCCGTGCTCCCCTCCCGGCTGCTGGCTGGGAGCAGGACACCACGGGAGTGTTTTGCAGGAATACCCGGTGGTGGTGGCCTGCTCACGCCCTCATTAGTGCCTGTGTTGAAATCCTACCCTGGGAACGGAGTTGGGACAATCTGTTGGAGTTTGGATTTTCTGTACCTGCTTCAGGCCCAGCACTGGATGCCAAGGGAGCAGAGGAGCAAGCACGGACCATTCCACCCTTTATCTCAGCGTACCACTCCAAAATGGGGTCCTGCTACAACGGGCTAAATAGATAACTCTGCTCTTCCAAACCCTCCACCTTGCTCTCCTGGCTTGCTGCAGGCTTCTCCACTCCACGGTCATCCCCAGTGTGCTGCTTAGCCCTGCTACCACCACCATAATCTGTTATCTCCTCCTTTCCCAGACCTGTCCATCCCTCTTGCTGGGGAGGCTCGGCCAAGATTCAGACAGGCTGGCGCCTTACTGAGGCTCGGGCTTCACAGGATGCTTCCAGCATGGATCATCACAGCAGAGAAACAGGGTCAGCTGAAACCGCCACCAATGCCCTGGTCCTACACGGGGGGAAAAAGTGACATGCTGGCCACCAGACAGAGCAATTTTCAAACTCACCTCCTCTCCCCAAGTTCTCACAGCCCTTTATGAGTCAGGACCTGACCAGCTTCCAGGCAATTAAGCCCAAATTGCCTCTCCCCTCCCTGCGATAGCAGGTGCCGGGCACACAGCGCAGGTGGAGCCGCGTGCCGGGCTCGCTAGAGGAGGCGAGGTTGATCATCCCAGCGATATTGCCGGGAGAACCTCTGTTGATAAGCCAGGTTTCCTCCTCCATCAGCTATGCAGGGCTGATTTCAGGGAGCAGCAGGGATGAATTTGGCCCGGTTATGGTGGTTTACAATCTCCTTAATTGTGCAGAGCGCTTCACAAGCCAGAGGCATCTCCAGGCCTGCCCTCACCCCCTCCTGCTTCTCTCTCCAGCCCTTCCCTATAAGCCTCATCAAGATATAGGAAACTGGTTGGCCATCCCTGGGCGATGTGAATACAGGACAGCTATAGGCTAGATTCTCTTTCTGACATTTGAAATCATCTGAGATTTGCAGTCCAGCTCAGCCTCGTGTTTCCAGTACAACATGGCCGGAACACTCTCACGGCTCTGGAAGGGGCTGCCCAGGGAGGTGGTAGAGTCCTCATCCCTGGAGGTATTTAAAAGAAGGATGGATGAGGTGCTGAGGGACAGGGTTTAGTGGTGGGATGGCAGTGCTAGATTAACGGTTGGAGTCGATGATCTTAAAGGTCTTTTCCAACCAACGTGATTCTATGATTCTATGATTCTATACGCTGTCTCCTTGCAACTCCTGCTCAGCTTTCAAACGGCAACCTCTGGGATGTCACACTGGGGCCTCCCAGGCAACAGGAGACCCATAAAAATGGGTTGTTACGATGGCTAAAGTCCTGCTGACAAAGCATCCAACATGAGCACCCCTGGCACAAGAAAGAAATGTTCTGCCTGTGCGGGACCGAAATCCTATTAGAGCGTGCCCTGGGACCGCGTGCTTCCAACGGAGCTGCTAGCGAAATCCACGCTAACTACTCATACAAAAGCCCTGATTTTCAAAGGCACAGAGCACCACCAAGACCCTTCACCAAGGAATCTCGAAATCCCGTGCAGGGTATATCCACCTCTGGGAAGCCTTGGGGTGCAGAAGCAGCTTTGCGACGGAGCTGGACAGACAGCCAGCCCTCCCGTTGGAGGCAATCCTTTGTGACGGAGCTGGACAGACAGACAGCCCTGCCGTTGGAGTCAATCCTTTGTGATGGAGCTGGACAGACAGACAGCCCTCCTGTTGGAGTCAACCTGCCGACTGCGGGCAGGAAGGGCACGGTGCCTGCCAGCACGCTGCCTCCCACCGAAGAGCCCAACGCTGAGGATCCTCGTCACGTGAACGAAAGCAATTACAAGCTGTTTAATACGGAAAGGGGAGCTGAAACCTTGTTTAGATTTTAATCTGCGGGGCGCGTCCGTCTGCGGGCAGCCAGCCAGCTCAGCTCTCCCCCTCCACGCTCCCGGGTGCTGCAATGGTCCCTGCCCTGCCTCGGGTGTTTCAAGGCAGCTTCGAGGTAGGTAACGTGGCTGCTGCTGCTGGGACGGAGCGCCTCTGCCCCTCGGCAGCGCTTCAGAGAGCAGCTCCGGGGGAAAACCCTCACCCTGCCGGGCCATCGGGCGGCTCTGGATGTGAAACAAGCTGCAGAGCTCAGGTTGGCTGCCCGGGGGCAGGCGATAGACACACACGACCAGGACAGCGGGCACCGCCAGCGCTGGTACCCGCAGAGGAGCCGAGAGATGGCTCGGGCACCACAGACCCCTCTCTTACCCTTAGCAGGGAGAAATCCCTATGGATCACAGCCCCTGGGATGGACAAGGGGGCAACTACAGGTGGCCCATGGCCACTGCTCTCCCCGAGGCCACGGAGGCTGCAGCTGGGGAGGGCGATACGCCCTTGCCCGCTCACGCAGTCCTCTGCGAAGGAGCTGATGTACACCCAGACCAACGCTCTTTGCTAATAAATTCTCCGAGTGCCTGAAATCAGCAGCCCATCACTTAATTGGGAATGATTCTGCTTTCCATGTAAGCCACTTAAAAAAAGATGTAATTATACCCCAGGAGATGAAACACTTACTATTCTTTAAAAGCTGACTGCAGCTCCTATTACCTGCAAACGCACAGAAGAAAAACCTGCCAGCCATCCTCCTTTTTGATGGCTCAACTGCAACTTTAAAACGTTAATAATTTTTTAGCCTGCTGTTGTCAGGAGTTTGTAGGGCACTTGCGGTAATAGCTCCTTTGCACCTAATAGCCACCTTGCCCTCCGTGCATCTTGGTGATGAGCTGGATCCGACGTTGGACCTAGTTCTGAGGACTAAATGAATGCCCTGGGAAAGGAAGCAGGGCTGCTTTGATGCTGTAAATACAGCTTTCCCGGGGAGCGCCACGGGGTGCCTTTAGACTCCCAAACTGTCCGCGCAGCCCAGGCCAGCCAGCCAGTTCATGTCACGACGCTCCTGTTCCCGGTGCCTCGCTCCCCGCTCTCAGGACGGCATCTCCTTTTGATGTCTGGGGCACCAGGCTTGCTTTACCGTGCTGGTCCCTGCGAGAGCCACACGGTGAGACGGCTGCATCTCTTACCCTTAGCAGGGAGCCATCCCTAGGGATCACAGCCCCTGAGATCCAGGAAACGCTGTATCAGCCAGATGCTTTCGGGACAGGTACCCCCCACTGCTGCCTTCCCTAGGTCCACACAACATGGAGCTGGACTCAACAGAAAGGTCATTAATAGACGACAGACTGTGTCCTAAACCAGCATTGCTTTCCTTCTGCCAAAAGCCCACGCGGCATTGCTCGTGCGACCGGCGGCAAAGCAATCCCGTCCTGGCTATAGCGATCCCGGCCCTGCAGGCAGCACCTCTGGGCTCTTCCAAGGATCTCTCACATGCCCCCCTGTTCCCCTGAGCCCAATCTCATTTCACCAGCTAGGAACTTGTGGGCTAATGGAGGACTTGGCCGGCGACCTGAATGCTGGCCCTCAGCGGCAAACAGGACTGAGGTCAGTCATGAGGAAGAATATCCTGGTTTAATGCTAATTGATGCCTATTCTGACCTTCACAGTCCTCAAATTAAAATGTATTTAAAGCTTGCAAAAGGTTTGAACCTTCTTCCTTTGAACCTCCTAAACTCTGCTGCGAATTTTTTCATCCAGACCTAAATCAGAGGCCAAGTCCCTACTCTCCCACCCATACGGTGAAAGGTGGGACCTCGGTTTAACACGCCGCAGGTCAAGCCCAGCTTTTACAAACCCACAGGAAGGAAAACCGGGGAGAGGAAGCTTCTCCAGGTAGGTTACATGCAGCCAGGAGACACCAGGTTGCAGGATTGCTAATCCAGAGCAGGGCACGGTCAGACCCCCCCCAGCGACCGGGATTAGGCGTGGGCACAGACTTGCATTTCTCCTGCATTAGCCAGAGCACACAATGCAAACTTTGTGCCGACGTTATGCTTTTATGTCAGCTGTTACCTGACCTGCTGCGAAGCCAGAGCAGCGTGGATCGACTCTACCTGATCTAGCAGAAACCCTGCCAGACCAGAGTTAACTCTTTAAAGTCGTTTCAGCAAGTTTGAACCGGTAAAGGGAATTTACCCTGGATTAGCACTTTGTGCCCAGTGGCTGGGGCATTTTGAGCCGGCGTTCTTAAAACTAGATTTATTTCACCTCTGACTGGAATGACATCCCATGCCTGGGAAGGACGGACGCTTCCATCCCACCGTCTGTACTTGGGGGAAATGAGTGGCAATGGGAATTACCCTTCAGGCTTCACGCTGTGGACTCAGAGCCTGCGATTTAGGATCTCATCCCACCCCATGCACGCAGGCGGCTGAAGGCATTTGAAGCAGGAGGTTGTCAGTCAGTCTGACGGTCCCGACCCACAGCCTGAGGCACACTCCAGGACTTGGACTGAGCCTCAATGGCAAATAACACGTAGTGTCCTGGTATCAGCTCAGTATTAGGAGCAACTGGAGAGCTGCAGGCTTTTAAATGGAGATAAACTCATGCGTAACCACCTCCGAACAGCAGAAAAGTTTATAATGCTACACCCCAGCTGAACGGTACGGGCCAAGCGATGAGTCCTCACATTTTAGACAATGCTTAGCTTCTCTGAAGGGCCAGCTTTTAACTCTTGCCTTCCCCCTTTTCCGTGCGGTGACAAAGAGTAGCACTGATCCTGCTACATCCACACTTGGTGATATTTAAGAAGCACCAGGAGATTTCTAAAGTCAAGCTTGCGAACGATGAGGAATGCAATAGTTGAAGCAGTCCAGGCAACCTTAAATCAACCCTTCCAGGCCTGTGCAATACAATAGCTCGTCGCTACCTTGTTTGGCATATAAAGAGATGCTCTAAGGAGAAGCCAGGCTACCAGAGGAGGCTCTTTTCCCCAGGAACCAGGAGTCTGGCAGCTGGATGGTTACTCCGCTGTGGGTGACATTTTATGCCTCTGCCACAGTTCTTCCATGATGCCAGTCAAATCATTTAAACTGCACCATGGCCATCACACTGTGTGCCCACCTTTTTCAGGGTGGCCAACACCACCCTGAATACGAACTGCAGAAGCATCGAGCACTTGTGGCTGTGTGAAGAGCCTCAGCCCAGCACCACGGCTCCTCAGGACCTCGGTCACCATTACCTGGGGACAGCAAACGCCTCTTCTCCCCCGAGCATGGGGAAAAACTGCATGAGAACCTGCAATTGCCATGGGGAAGCCTGCACAGGACTCGTTAAGATGAGCAATGCAGGCGTGTTTCAGCCATGTCCGAGACAGCAGCTGTAAAGCTGCGAATGCACCATTGTAATTTCTTTTAATTCACTTGCAACCACATACCCCACAAAAAAAAAAAAAAATTAAAAAATTCAGTCTGACCAGCTGAAGTTGGCAAAGACGTGAGCTGTTGAAGTCAGGGAAGTGTGGCATAAACTTAATTAGAGCAGCACACAGACCTGCCTAGCCCCAGAGATCATTTTGGGGCTCTGTTGTGCGAGGAGCTGTACGAACCTACGCAGCGTGGCCACCCCCAAACGCAGAAACTCGCTGCTGTTACTGCCAAAAATTACTAGATCATTTTTCTCTATACTGGGTATACAGTTTCATTACCCTAATTACAAGGCATTAATTCCTAATTGCTCAACTAATTTCTGTATTTGAAAAGGAAGAAGGATGTAAAGGATGTTTACCGCACCCACATGCCATGGACCTCAAGCCTTGATGTCTAAAGATGAAAGCAAGAAGGAAGGAAAAGTTTGTTTTGCTTTCAAAGGCGGAGCTTTGCATTTGTATCACAGACCCCCAAATGGAGCAGGACAGAAAATCTCATTGAAGCTTCATGACATCGCGGAGACGGTACAAAGTTTTGCCAAGAAAAAACACCGTTTTTGTAAAAAAAACCTAAATTCTGCCTTTTGTGGAAATCGGGACTTCCAATTAAAACATGATAAATTTGGGGGAACAAATGTAATGCTTTTTCTTTGGCTGGATGAATAGAATAAGCTAGCCTAGGTACAACGTCCCGATCAATCTGCTGAGGGAGGACATCTCTGCTCCCCAGTTCATGGTGAACCCAGCTCGTCCTCCTGCGAAGGGTTTGTCCTGGAGCAGCCAAGGGCTGAGCAAAGGGCTGGGGATGGGGAAACAGAGAAGACATTCACCAAGCTTGGAGGTAGGACGAAGCAAGGACTGTGGGAGGTGCTCGACTCCTCTGTACCAGCTTTACCACTCCCATCCCCTCTTTCCCAGGGTGCTGATGTCATACGAACTCAGAGAAAAACAAAACAAGGCAGAGCAGGAGGAGAGGAAAATCTCTACCTGCACCCCTCTTCATCCCACATGGGCCCTGGGGAGGTGGGGTTGGGGAGGCAGAAAGTGGTGCAGCTTACCCCAAGCCTCTCAAGAGGTTGCCAAGGGTCACAGGCTCACATTTTACCCGTGTTGTCCGGACTCTGCTCACTCCTGCCCACCCACAGAGTTTTCCCTGCCACCCACTCTACCTGGTAAATTAAGAGGGGGACAGATTTTAGAAAGATGTGGGGCGATGGGCAGGGAGGGAACTCAGCGATCAAACAGGGGCAAGCAACAGAGACCCATACCCAGACCTCCCCTCTTCTGCCTCATTTGTGTACTTGTACTAACACCACCCCCGTAGTACTCGAGTTCCATTTTAGATCCACACTTTGGTCCAACACTACAGAAAAGACCTTCATTTCCCCATGCAGGAGGAGGATTTAAGGTACCGCTTCAAGTCTCCCTCATCCCCGCCAGATCCCTGCGTCAGCAGGTCAGGAAAGGACAGCCTTCCTCCTCCCCGTCCTCCTCCTCCTCCCCAGGCAGAGAGCAGGTGAAGCACGGAGAGAAGCAGCCCCCCAGCTGCCCTCCACAAGGCTCAGAGGACCAGCCTCCCTGCCCGACCCTACCTGTGGAGGCTCCTCAGCTGCGGCTTCCCCCCCAAAAGACCGATGTGGAGCAGTTTGCCACCAATCTCCCAGCACTTTTGCCCCCCAAGGGCTGGCAGCAGGTATCTCCGATCCTCCCTGGCAGCAAAGGCGGCTGTGGGCGAAGCTGAGAGCTTACCTGCCGGGAGGACGCAGAGGGCTGGCTCCTGGAAGCCAAGCCTTGTTTTGAGGAGGAGACTTGGGTGTGTTTTGCCCTTCAGGGGAATCAAACAGGTTTCTCCATTCAGACGGCAGGGTCTCCCCTCCCTGTAAGCTCTCCTCTACATTCCTCGCATTCTCCAGCAAATGCCTTGTTCCCCAGCCCTGTGCTGCAATGGGGCAGCAGAGAGCAGCCCCCCAGCCTCTCACCCCACTGAATTTCTTCTCGGGCCAGGCACTGCCAGACAGACTGGCCCCTCAGGAAGGGGGAGCAGGCATCCCACTGCTGCTCCGGTACCAGCAAGCCCTTGAGCCCCAGAGCCGCTTACAGCAGTGGTACCCAGGTAGCATCAGGGACTGTCGCTGTAATTAGCACTCAACAGTGATTGTCTAGTTCTAACTAATTAAATGAGGTACACAGGTGTGATTATCGCCATTCACTGCAGAGGAAATTGCCAGGTATTCTGCTCTTCCTCAGTTTATTTCCCCTTCTAATTGCTGTGGTGACTGCAAGATCCCCGAGGCCCAGCTTTAGTGAGTCCGAATGGACACAGCCAGACCCTTGGAAACACTTTTTCCCCAAAAAAGACCGGTGGTCGGGGACGTGAGTTTAGAGCACTTCTGAGAAGTCAGGGCTTCAGCCCAGGACTGCTGCAAGTTGGTAAGAAGGTGATGAACCCCAGCCAAGCATCTGCCAGGACCTCTTCCCACCTCTGTACCCACCAGCCCACGCTTTCCCCTGCTGCTCTGAACCCACCAGAAGTAAAGCCGAGCCTGCAGCAGATGAGCTGCCGGAGAGGAGCGCTCCTGCACCCTCCTCACAGCTCTGCGATGGATCTGCTGTAGGACGGCGGGCAAACCACCAGCGGGCTGGGTCGGGATGTGCAGTAACAGGGCTGATAACCAACCCATCCCTGGCTCCCAGCAGCACAAGGAAGATAACGCCTGAAAAGCCCTGATGCCAACGGTGTTACTCCAGCCCCAGATCTTTCCCTCTGATCTGCTCACGCTGCCACACCAGCAGCAGCGCAGGCTCAGCTGCGCTTTCTTCCCCAGAGGCTGCTGGCGATCCCAGCTGAGATAAGCACAGGAGATGTAATACTCACAGCCACACCCTCAGCTCTGAGTGGGCACAGAGGGGTGCCCAGCTCAGGAAAATGTAAAGTGTTTAAAATGCAGCCCAGACCCTACCTCAGTAAAGCATCCTCTGCTTCAGGGCTCCAGCTGACAGCGCAGCTTTATTTTCAGTAAGCCCTGAGTCATCCCGTTGTTTGCTGAAGGTTCGTTCAGGTTCTTTCCCGAAATAATAGTGACTAATAGCTTGGCCAGCCTTTCGGGTACAATAGGTCCTCTGCCAAGCAAGCAGAAGGGACACCCCAGGGTCTAAGGACAACGCTTTTTTACCCAGTGTGAACATACTGTTCCCCAATGAATGTTCAAAAAAAAAAAAAAAGCACCTATTATGAGCACCTCAATATTAAACACCAAAAGGAACGGATAAGGAGATCCTAAAACAATACGCACGGGTGCTGAGTGGCGTTTTCCTGGATGCAGACAACTGTTCTGTTGCACCACACATGCAGGCTAAAACATTAGTTCCCTATCGGCATTGCTCCCTTCCTCAGAGGAAAGGAACACAGCAAAGAATTGCTTTTCTAATTAACTCAGCGGAGATAGGTGCAGTATTAAGTAACATTTTGTTATTAGCTTGAAAATACAGGTCCAAGCATATGTACAAAAGTTCTAAAGCCAGGTCTTAAAGTCAGGGGTGTGGTGGCAAGGTAGAGCAGCAGAGAATGTTATTTTCGAGCTGGCAGCTTCATCACAACAACTTGGGCGCGCAAGCTGTTAGCGAAAGACACGCCACGCGGCACGTAGCCCAGCGAGATAGAAAGAAACGCCACGCAAGACGCTTCTCCACAACACAAACTACCAGCCACGTCCTGCCAAACTCGACTCTCTAAAGTCTCCTCAATCTTCAGCCTCCATGCTCAACCTCCTGATGCCGCCCGAAGCCCCACTGATTCAGCACTGACCTCACGCAGCCTTCCCTCCGTTTCAGGAGCCGGCTCCCTTGCTGCTCCAGCCTGAAATCCGGATCAGTCCCACGCAGGGTTCTCCACGCCGTGCTAATCCTCTGCCAACGCTCCTGAGAGAAGGGACAAAAGGAGATATTCTCTCTCACTTAATTTAGCCATGGTTTGCTGGTGCAAATTCTACCGACGTAACTTCAGCTGCAAGATGCAAGGCCATTGCACAGCAGCACGTGAAGGAGAGCGTCTGCCTGCTCATGTGGCTTCTTGGGAGGAAAGCAGGAGGAGAGCTACGGCTTGGCTGGGAAAGCCAAGGGAGAACTATGATGCTGCTACACCTACCACACACGGACAACCTACGGTGGAATAAAAGGAACTTTATTCTGCTGTATCTACTCCCCCTTTCAGCTAATTTCCCATTTAAATAGGGTACAGTTTTGTTTTATTTAAGAAGCCATGACCGACTTGTGAACTGCAGCCCTGGGAAGGGGCAGCAACACGCAGCAGCTCCTTCCCTTTATGCCCGTGGTCTCTCCAGGGCCGAGGTACCCACGTCCCCTGCCAGCACACTGCTCCCCCGCGGCAGTGCCCGTACGTGCCTTGCACGAAAGGTACCCGCTTATCATTGCGATTAAACTCGAGACCTATCCAGCAGCTCCATCCCTCTCTCTCCCGTCTGTTTTGAAGCAGCGTAGCCCTTCACCTCAGGGGAGCTGCTTTCATTTGCAGAAGTGTAATTGCAAGGGGAATCAAGCTCATGCATGTCAGAGACTGACGGTCTGCACAGGAGGATCACCAAGGGCAACATCAGGTCTCTGAAACACAGCACCCTCCTCACCACTTAGCACATGGCTGCCCAGCACCACTTCCCGGGGAAAGAGGAAAGCAGGGAAACTCCCCAAGCCACGGCTGGTGCTAAAGAGAAGCAGAGAAGCGATGCTCCAAGGACAGCACGAAGATCACAGACCTCTCAGGGAGCGGGCTTCCCACTTAACAGCAAGAAAGAGAGAGGACGCTTTGAAAACTCTGGAAAGAAGGAAGTCTCAAGGACAGTTGTCCTCCAGGCCTGGCCGAACACGGAAAGGGACCTTCTGTCTTTCTCACATGGAAAGGGACCTTCTGTCTTTCTCACGTGGACTAGGACAGCACCTGAGGGTCAAAGACATTAGATACCCAGGGGACATGTAGTATGTATGCGTATACGTTAGTATACAAGAACACTGATGTAAACCACAGCTTTGTCTTCTATTTCCCAGCAAAGAGAGTAGGATAGGAACACAGCTGGTTTTTTCTTTCCCCCCCCCAGTAGGAAAGGCTTTTCACACTCTTTGTTCAGTTGAAAATAACCGTGGCCAACCACGCAGACAGCTCACCTTGAGCTGCAGATTTCCAGGGCTGTCGTGCCCCCACCATTCACAGTACGCCCATACTGCAAAGCTGAGCAAGTCCGTCTGTGGTGCTCAGCAGCTTGAGCAGCTAGGGACCATCCATCCCAAACAAGCCTTTGTGGTTTCATCCCAATTAAGCTCTCAGATAAACCACTCTTTCCAGAGTATAGCTGGATGTCACTCACACCAGCAGGCACAGAAACCCTGATGGGTGTTTTTCTTCCTCATAATTACAGGAGCATATTCCGTGTTTAATGACATGGCATTTCAAAATCACAGCAGTGGCCAGAGGCAGAAGTTTTTTTGCCACCAAGTGGGAGGCCTGTGTAACATCTGGAAGAGCACCATGCCACAGGGCCACGGAAAGGCAGCACCACCAGCTCACTCCAGACTGGAGGCTAAAAGGCTGCCCAGTAAGTCTGTAGGGAAAGTCAGTTTACTTCACTTCAGGCACTTAACCAAGGCAACCAGGTCGGGAGCATCATCTCTCTAGCTTCTAGAAGAGGCTTAGAGATAGGACTCCAAATTTATGTTAGGAATCCATCCAATATGCAGTGTGTGTGTGCATGTGTGTGTGTAGGGGGAGTGCAACCGGGCCTTTTTGCTAATACATACAGCAAGAGCTCTAAGTCCGATGCTACTCTGAAGCCAGGAAAGCTGTAACTCCTACCACTGCACAAAGTAGCAGCTTTTCCATGCTAGCAGCTACAGGTTAAATACTGACAAATGCACGATGCTTCAGGAGAATGCCACTAAACTCAGTCTCACCGGCAAGACCGGCCTGATCTGGAGACAGCACAGCTAACCTGCAGACCTCCGGAGCAAACCCTGCACGTACTCAAGTCAAAAAACAAAACCCTTATCTTCATCAGTCCAGGGGCAGGATCCAAGAGGGGCATTTTTTTCCTCTGTACCAGGTTAAAACCAAGAGGGACTGGCTCAAAATTCCCCCCACCCTGCTGCAGATCTGGATCCCTCCTGGGGCCGGGAGCCAAAGGCGCAGGTAAGGCTGCCATCCAGGCGTGCTGGAGAAGCCGGCCCAGTCCAAAGCAGGAGGAACGTCCCGCTGCTCCATTTCAACAGCACAACCTTCTCCAGGGACAGAGACACAGGCTCCTGCAGCAGGGGAGGAGGGAGCAGCAGGTCGGAAGAGCCTTGTTTCCCCATCTCCACTTAGGAAACGTTATTTTTCTGGAAAAGCTGTAGGTGAATTTCAGCCTGGAGTACCAGAAATAGATTCTCCCTGAATACTCTTTACAAGAAAAGCAAAAGTACCTCTCAGAGATGTTTCACAGCTAGCACTGGTCAGCGCTTGTTTCACTGCTGTTCATCTGCCTCCCCTAAATCCTTAGCGCACTGCAAAGCGGATCATTTGGGATCAGGGAGATGTGGGAATTATACCACGCAAGGAAGCTGCGGCCACAGAAACCACTTGCAGGCTGGAGGGAATGCCTGACAGCAAAAGATTTAAAGGACTCAGGCCGTTTAAGTAAAAAAATTTTAAAAAATAATTTAAAAAAAGGCACAGTAGTGACTTGACCATAGTGTAAGAGAACTATCCAGGAGAGAACATGGCAAGCATGAGGGGCACTTGCACCCAAGAAATAAAAGCAGAAAAACTGAGGACTGAGCTGAAAACCAGACACTTTCCAGTGAGAGCTTTTTTGTTTGAGGGTGGGCTGGTTTGGGGTTTTGGTTTGGTGGTTTGTTTTTTTTTTTTTTTCAGAAGAGCAGTGGGCATTAAACACTGCCAGTGCTCTGAAACATCAGCAGATGAGCTCTCCATTTCTTGAAGCCCAGAAGCTGTCCCAGGGGGATCCCTCAGCCACCCTGCAGTAGGTGGGTGCAGGAAAGCTGATGGCTAGCAA
Source organism: Butorides virescens (assembly GCA_017310255.1). NCBI lineage: Eukaryota > Metazoa > Chordata > Aves > Pelecaniformes > Ardeidae > Butorides > Butorides virescens. The sequence goes on along the minus strand of JADKXX010011181.1, from coordinate 2,266 downwards.
CGTGGGAGGTCAGGCTAGCGGGCTTGGCTGGCTGCGAACAGCAGTATTGCCTATACTGTAGTCTCTCCTTGCTAGGGCAAATCAGCCCGCTCTAAGCTCTCTTCTGCCACGGACATGCTACTACCGCTTCCAGAAACAGCCAGTTTAAAACCAGTTTGCATAACTCTACAGTTCATTCCTTTCCAGAGGTGCAGTACACATACCTTTAGAAACAGTGATGCCTACGAGGTAGGAACCTGCTCAACTCTTGAAATCCAGGCAGCCCGTTTTATGGGAAGGTGGTTGTACCGAGGAGTACAGCAATTCTTGTCATTCCTAGGACAGCAATGGACTTCTGTCCAGAGGCGTGCAGCCTCCCTGAGCAGTCCAGCTTGTATTTGAACAGTTACGACAATATATTCTTAAAGATTTTTAAGTATTTTCTAGTCACAAAAAAGCAGCTAACACCACTCCAGAGCATCGAACTCCATTGGAACATGCCCTGGGTTTTTTTTGATAACACTTTCTCCTGTGTAACTACCTGTCCCCCATCCTTGCACCGATGGCGGGAGGAAGGTGACTAACCCATCAACCCTTTGGGCCCTCGCCAAGGTGACAGAAAACCAAAGCCTCAGTAGAGACTGAGCAGAGCTGCGATGAGAAGGGTGTAAAACCACTACACCCATTAGTTACAAGGGAATCAAACTGGTTTTTCATGAGGTGTCATTACAAAGCCCTGCCAAAATGCCAGACCTCACCTTCCTAATAGCAGGTAGCAGAACAGAATCTTATATCCTTGACTACTTAGCGCTAGAATACGATAATCTCACCCATGGTCTTGAAGACACACCTGCACAGGAGGTCAGGAGCTCTCAGCGCTGAAAGAAAACGATCTTGTCAGCAAACGCCGGGCAAAAGAGAGGCTGTGGCCGAGTGCCAGCCTGATGGCATTGCTAAGACAGTAAAACATGTGCAATCTGGTAGCAGAAACACCTCAAACATGCTCTGTTGCAAGTAGGGAGATGCCTATTTATTTCTCATCACCAGCTCAGCAAGCTTCCTCTGGGCTCTGAGGCAAACAAGTTGCTTTCCCTCTCCCATAATAAGGACCAAAGTTGCACCATCACTTACATCTGTGGACCTGGCACTTTCCAAAAGCTTGCACAAGCGTTAGCGAAACTCAGTCAACAATTCTCTCAGGCAGCAGAGTCCAGCCCACTCACGCAGTGTTTGCAGCGCTAAAAGGTGTGGAAACTCGGTACCAGTGCTCGGTGATGGCTAGCATCAGCAGATCTGAATACCATGCAAGGATCTACAGAGTCAAAAGGTGTCCCTTTCGGAGCTGCCCAAAAGGCTGTGTTTGAGCATTGTAATGCATCACAGGTCCCTGTATTTATAAGTCACGGAAGGTACCGAGCTTCCACAGTGGTAGCCACACGCTTGCGTGATGTAAACGTTATCCTCCACCCGAAACCTCCTACATATCCACCTCAGGTTTGAATTAAGTTTGCCTCCGTGCCTTTTTGCTCACTGGACGTGCAAGATAATTTCTGACCTGCTTTTTCAGCAATTGCCCCTCTTACCTGTTTCAATGAATTACAGCCAAGCCACCTTTTTTTATCGTTTTTTGGCACTGAGGTGTGTCTGGACAAGAGCTTCCCCCACACTCTAAGGGCAAGCCTGAAAGGTATTTCACAGGCTGTAACACTCCTCCTGTGCCTATGTCCCCTTTGCAATCCCTCCACAAGAGGGGAGATGGGGTTCTTAGTTACCTTAACTTCACCTAGAAAAGCACTTTTATTCCCCCCCTTCCCCTCCCTCTCCTTTCTCTAGGGTAAGCAACAGAAGATATCTCCTTTATCTCTCCCACTGCTTGTCAAACCAAAATCAGTCTCAGGTCAGCAAAATTAGGATCCGCAGCAAGAAAAAGCCAGGAAAGCAAAGTGAGAGAGATAAGGAGTTTGACAAGAACGCTCTAGGAAAGTCTTTGAAGTCTTCAGCAGCTCCTGTTGAGCATTACCAAGAACGATGGATGGCGACTGCCTTTGACCCTGGATATTTGGAAGGAAGTTTGATAATGGCAATTTTGCTTTGCAGCCTCCTGCTTGTTTGCTTGCTGACACACACACACACACACACACACACAAGATACAGGTTGTGAAGAGGTGTCATGACAAATAAATCACAGGCAGGTAAGTACCAAAGGGTCTCATTGGCTTGCCCAGAAAACACAAGCTGGGACTTACGCAGGTGCTTATTAGGATGGGAAAATGAGTTGAGAGGAGGA
>JADKXX010011180.1:0-26277 GCA_017310255.1 Butorides virescens | reverse complement strand
TTGATCGGGGATAGAAGCAGCTACGGATAAAGCAAGGTTCCTCCTCTGTTGTGGCCAGGGGTACAGGCCCAGAGAAGTCAGGCTCCAGCACAGCAACAATGCCTGTTTACTTCTGGTTTGGAAAACAGAAGCTAGTCAGGTGCCAGAAGAAATGCTGGGAACTGACCTAATTATATAGGGAGTACCAAGTCAAACCAACTTCAGCATGATGCAACGCTTCTTTCCATGCCCAGCTCTGGGAAACTGCTCGCCCCCATACAAGCAAACCTCTGGTTTACTCTTCTTGCATTAACCAGACACGTGAGGGTAATCATATTGCCTGCTGTTTTTTTATCCAGCAGACTTGAACTTCCAGTGCCTCTTGTTTCTGGAGCACCTTCTGGTTGTTACCTTCACCTCTTACCTTGACAGTCCTCCCAAGACATGGGGCTATGAGTAACCCTCCACTGGAACTGTGTCCAAGAACTGAGAGACAGCATTTTGGGGACTGAGCGAAGCTGCAAGGCAGATCCAGCTGGGAAATGCCACCTAGAGGCCAAAATGTGCTTTTACCTATTTTTTTTATGTTTGACTTCAAATAATCGTGGTGCTTGCTCCTTTCACTTCAGTACGGTCCTGTTCTCCCACCACCTCTCTGTGCGAGGGCAGTGTTGTCCCTACTTTGCAGACGAGGAGCCAGAGTTCTCTGCTGTGCTGCAGCAGGAGTCCCAAAAGCAGTGCCAGCTTTTCTGGGCAGTCCTGCACCTGAACTAGAACACGCTGTCCCTCGGGGCTTTCTGCGCTCACCGGCTTGGGTTTAGCAGCTACCTCCACTGCACATAGCAGAGGTGCATCTGGGTTGTCCATTTGCACAAAAGGCCATTCCTCTAGTAATGAGCTACGAGTTTAGCACCAGTCAACTACATTACACAATCCAGAAGTTCAGCAAGATTTATGGAAAGGAGCAAGGAACCAACATACTCCAGTCCTTCCTCGTCCCTTAAAGCAGGTGGGACGCCTGGCCTTTTACAAAACCTTGGGAATAAAGCCACGTCTCTCAGCCAGGAGTGGTTTCACCATATGAGTGGTGTTCTTATATATCACAATTTTTTTTTTTTTTTATATATAGATGGGGCACTGGTACACACTTACAGAAACAGTGAGGGAAGGAAGGGTCTTTCCATTAACGCTGTATTTGTGCCAGCACGTTGGTGCATCACACGGAGGCTAACACAGCTTAAATCTCTGAAAGCAGCATCTGTCTCCCACTCAAATGGGATGTGAGGTGACACAAGCAGATTCCAGAAAACCTGGGAACCACAGGGCTTTTTTTTTTTTTTTGAACAACACGCTGCTGAAGAATTGCACTCTAGAATTCAAGCTTTAAATATTTAACCCCACAGCCTGGGGGGGAAAAAAAAAAAAAGCCCAAGGTGACTGACCGGTGCTAACCAGAACTGCATGAACTGTCCCAAGCAACTGGCTGGTATTTACTTCAAGATCGAGCAAGGCAAAGGTTGGTAAAACTAGTTAGCTGTTAAAGCAGCAAATAAAAACTTCCAGGAAAAATAGGCCAACATAAAACGACCCAGAAAATAACTAGAAGTTTAAAAAAAACCCTAATTTCTAAGCAGCATATCGAGCTCCCAGATGAGGTTAAGGCTCATTTGAGTGAGGCACTTCCCATACTTCTGAAATTTGGAACACCAAAGCTCCTGGGGAGCCAGGAGCTGGCATGGAGGGAAGTTCCAACTCTAACCTAAACCCTTCATTTAAAAACAAAAACAGAACTGAAGCACTTTGAAAGATTACAGGGTAAAGTACACTTACTATAAATGTCAAGCTAAACAGAGTGGTGAACATAGCATTATGATAACCATTTTCTTGCGGAAAAGAGGTTTTTTTCATGTACTAAGTGGCCAAAGCCACAAAAATCACCATTACCAGCAATAACATGTCAGACAAGATGAAAGCTTAGTGCAGCAGGATCTTCAGCCAGTGCAGTTCTTGGGGGAAAGCGAGTGAGCTATGGTAAAATAGTATGTGCTGACTGACAACAGCCCCAGCAAATATTTCTGCCCCCCACAAAGGGAATGATTAAAATCCTGTTCGTGCTGAGATGTTCAGAATGGGATCTGCCCTTTCAAAGATGGAACACAAAATTAGGAAGTCATCTCTTCTTGGTTTATTTGGGTTATTTTTGAATAGAAATAGGCTCCTGCAGTAACAGAGGCACATGCTTCCTTACAAAGAGAGGCCTAGCATGCCTTTTCTCAGGTTTCCTTCTGATGCCTCAGGAAGAAGCCAAATCACCCACCAATCATGGAGGGAATACCAAAATTAGCTTCAAGGATTTAAGAGATGGCGGCAGAACTCCTTTTTGGCATGAGTCTCTCTTTCATTGCCCTTGTATAGAAAAAAGCCAAACCACAGAGAGGAACCAGTCGTGAGAAGTATTTCATTAGCCAGGCTGCAGCTATGAGAAGAGGTGGCTGTTGTCACCAGAGCAACAAAACAGAGGACAAGGGCGGAGAGAGAGATGAAGGAATGCTGATGTGCTGGGTTGGGATTGAAGAGGGCACAGCAGGGTGTTTATTCACAGTCCATAGGGTTCAGCAGCTGTTTCAAAACAAGAAGTCACATCAAAGAAAAGAACTGTTAGCACAGCTCCTACACGAGTTTTTTTTTTCAACCCAGATAATGGTGAGGAGGAGGAGGAGGGGCTTCAAGAAAACTCCCTGTTCCAGAGAATTAGTGAAATTTGCTTCAGTGTTCACATCAAGCTGTCAAAGCAGTTATGAAAATCAAGTAGGAAAAAATCCATCTAGGACTTCTCAGGCCTTAGCCCGGCGTAGGTGGGGGTAGCTCTGCAGAGTCCTGTTGATGGCTTCATCCAAGCTCACCACTGGTTTGTAGCCCATGTCTCTTTTGGCCCGTTCACAGCTATAGTAGTGAAATGTTCCAGCTAGGGCTACCCGCATAGGGGTAAAAGTGGGCTTGACGGTGACCAGTGGACTCAGCAGCCACAGCACTAGAGACAGGAACAGGGCCAGGTAATATGCCAGCCAATAGGGAATTCGGTACTTGGGTGGATCGTAGTTCAAGCCAGTCAAGATACGGGACATGAAAGCCCAGAAAGGAACTGGTTCATCATTTGTGATATGAAATGCCTGAAAGAGAGGAAGACAAAAAGCCAGATGATAAAGTCATTATGGTTTTCACAAATTTGTCTCTGTGATGGCCCATCACATGTTCGTGCTGAGGAGACTGAGAATGCGTTTTCTTGAGAAACTGCTTTGCACTAACCACCTCTGTCTGAAAAGTGACAAACCCCTTCTTTGCTAAGAAAGCCAACTGCTTCTGACCCTCCAGAGGTTAAGATCACTCATAAATGGTCAAACTGAAAGACACAACACAACGGAAACACATTACAGCATCCTAGCCGTACATACAGTGCATGCCCAGAGCACAGTGGTGCCATGAAAATCTAGAAGAGCTTCTCCTGTCCTGAACCCTATCATAAAAGCTAAATAACTATGTTTCTTACGCACGCATCTTGGCTGCCCACAGTTCTGCTTGGATTTCCTTCACAAGGAGTTTTATGGCATGATTAAAGTACATTCATACATCCTAGCCCATGCGGTTGCATGCAACGGTCACCAGATGGGCAACCGTTCATCATACCCAGAGACAAAAAAAATTGACCCATCTGTGTGTGCAAGTTCCAGTCATCTCCAAGAGAGACATTCAGTACAGACAAAAATCAGCACAAACTACAGAGCAGACACAGGAAGCCAAGCGAGGCTTGCAGATGAAGTTTGGCTAGGGGACACCCACTCCCCTCCCCTTGCTAGGTCCTTCCTTACCTTCCCACACAGGGCAGAGTCTTTCTGAAGATTCTCTGCAGCTAGGATGTGTCCATGGACCACGTTTTCCACATAGGTGAAGTCTACCAAGTTCTTTCCATCCCTGCACAAACAAAAGGAAGACGTTTAGCCCTAAGTCAAGTTAGGCTGAAAATCTGCTTGCAGCAAAAGGAAGGACTTTCACACAGGATATATTTATTGCAAGTTGCCTCTCTCCCACAGTCTCATGCTGCAACTTCAGGCTGTACACTCCCAGAAAGATGAAATCACTACAGACTATTTTGGAGACAGAGGAAAGGCTGTTATTGCCTCAGCTCTTGTCAAGGCCCTCGAAGTTCACATTCCCGTAACAGTACCATTTTTAAACCTCACCAGCTCCCAAGTTTCTAGGTGTTGCACACCCTACAAGTCTTGGAATCGGCAGACTGATCCACAGAAGCAGAACAAACAGAAACGCAGTGGTAACCAGCACAAAGAAAGTCACTTAAGGACAAGCTTTCAGTTATTAATTTCTTGGCTCATGAAATTCTGACTTACTCCCTCAACCTCAGCCCTAGCTGGAACAGATTTAACCCACTGTGGTAAACCTATTGCTACACAGGTACAGAAAATTAAAATGAAACTGCGTATCATTTTCAAGAGTCCAGCTAAATCAAACAAGCAGTTTGTTACAAAACCATCCCCACGCTCATTTGGCCATAAAAGCAGTATTGCTGCAATCCAACCTTCCATTTCCTACGTTCCCGCATGAATGGCTATTTTATTTGCTTTCCTGGAAGGGATATACTGGTCCTTATAGCAGTATGAAAACTCAGATGAGGAATGCGTGTTTGAGCTGGAAGAGAACGCAGACTTGCACAAAGTGGAAACCTTAGCTTTGTGGGGGTTTGCTGCTCACAGATCAGCTTGATCTTAGTCTTTCTTTTCTAAGCAATACTAAGAACAAAAAAAAAAGCAACCCCCAAACCCCACAGCCCTATTCCCTTTCTTCCTTCTACCCCAAGCACATATTCACATGTGCATACACACAAACCAGCTCCTTGCAAGAAATAAAAAAATCTATTATAAATTAAAGAACACGTTTCTTTTCAAGAGCATAATACAACCAATAAAAACATCCTTAGTAGTAGCTTGAACTATTCCTTGCTCTAAAATTTTGCTCATCCACTGGAAGTTCCCACAAGGCTCAATAACAAGGCAAATATCTTTGATCTTATAATCAGAAATATTAAAACACTGCCACATAGGCTTTTTAATTGCAAGAACCTAAAATACCAGAAGTGTGTATTAATTAAATTAACAGCAAGTAATCTGAGCACTCTCATATTTAAAAGGACAGGTCCTTAGACAATGCAAAGGAAGCTCAAGCTATGTCAGCTTTCCCCACTGATTTTTTTTTGCATTATGAACGCTACCCATCTGAGCACACGAGTCCCTACCACAGAAGGATTTTTAAAAAAAGAATCCTGGATCACAAGTGAAAAATTAAAGAAACGTGCTTTTTTCCGTGCCACACCACCACTACTGATTTAACGTTATTCCCTTCCAAAAGGGCTTTGTAGGTTCAGCATCAATTTTAACAAAAGCTATAAAATGACTGAGCCTTGCTCACCCAATTATGAACTTCATTTTGCCGCTCTTAGCTGCTTGGATGAGGATGGGAACCAGCTGTGGGTCTCTAGGACCAAATATTCCATGGGGACGAATAGCAGTAGTGAAGAAATTGTTGCCTGGGTCATTCGCACTGAGCACTTCCTGTAGGGAAAAAGAGATAACCAAATCAGGAAAGGCTGGGAAGAAAAATACAGCTTAGTAATATATTCCAAGACCATCACTAAAGGGGGTGGGCGTTCCCCCATCTCCTCGGGAAGACATCAGTGGAAGAATTACTGTCCACCCATATCTTTAGAAATTATCCTTCCTTTGTTCCCATCTTTTCTCCCACTTCTCTTTAATGAGAAAAACAGACAAAACTGAACACTTAATGAATTGACAGGCAAAGGAAAGGAATTATTCGCCTCTCTCGTTTAACACCACAGAAACCAGAGGAGCTTTGAAAGCTCCTTCACTGCACGAATCCTTTATGGACACGTTGGAGAAAAGAAGGGTGCTAAGCAATTCAATCTCTGTCTCTCTCATCAGTCAGTGGAAGACTTCCATCACGGGCCTTCTCGCTCGCATTCGGAAGGGGTGCAATCCCATTTTCCCACCAGCACCAAGGCATCTTTGAAGAAGATTTAATTCTATTGGGAGTTTCCAAACGCTGTGTTCTGCTAATTTGTAACAGCTGCTGGATTTTCTACTAGAAATCCAAGAACAACACATACAAATAAACACTGAATATTTTCACTGCTTCACCCAAAACAGAGCCATAGTTACAAGCATACTGGGTTAGACTTGATCACTGCTCATAAGCTTTGACTTTATTCATCCACTTACTGCAAAGTGGTTATGCTTGCAAAGGAACAGATGTTTTTATGCTGCGTTGTCAATTAAGCTCTTTTCAAGGAACATAAGAGCAGTTCTTAAAGGCTAATACTTGACTTTAGAGGACACGCTGTCAGCTTCAGTATGGAAGCGAGTCTAAATTCTTCTTGCACAGAAAGCATAGATTCTTTCCATGACTGAAATGAAAGACACTGAAGAGAGCTTGAAAAAAACGTTTGTTCGCTTTGATTTAAAATGTTGTCAAATACTGCAGCATTAAGAACCTGAAATAGAACAGGTACTGGTGATCTGCAAATCTCCAAAGCAGTGGACATTCAGATGTAGGGGGAATTTTCAGACCTTTTTTAACAAGAATATTTTCAGCACGTGGCCAATAGCAGTAGCTTACAACACCGCTATTAGGCTGGCATGCTCCTTAACTCAGTCCACATCTCCATCTCATCTTCTCCTTCCCCAGCGACTTGTTCACAACCCCAACTCTACCTTCAGGCTGCAAATCAGGTAAATGTGGTTCTGAAACAGCCTTCAGTAGGAGCAGAGAAGGCAAAAAACTCCCCTCAGCTGCTCTTAAAACAAAGCTGGACCAGTAAAGAAATGAGATCACATGGCTCTTGCAATGAAAGCAACAACTCTGCCAGTTCTTTTATTCTTTCTCTAGAAACAACCTCTGTAGCGTAACACACTATTTAATACAACTTCCCTGGTAATTTAAGTCACAGCTTTATTTTGTTCTCTCTTTATTAAATGAATACACTACGTAGGAGTTTCACCAGTTAAGGAAGACATAACTGAGTACTTATGTGTTCGGACTCCTTGAGAGCTGCTGGGAAAGCATCCCCTGGAGCAACCCGTCAGGGATTGGATGCCCAGGGAAAAGGATGTGGGGCACTCGTGAAAGACACAAGCGGCAGCCACCTGCCATACCTCTCTGTAACAGAACAGATGAATCCACAGCTCCCTAGCCTCCGTGCCAAGAATAAGAGGGCCAAAATCTGGCAGATTTGTCTAAAAGAAGGGAATTTTCTATTCCAGTTACACTCTGAAAACTCCATCAGGCATTGCTCCATGTGCATGATCCTGCGCAGATTTTCTTTGCACTGTAAGAGCGAGATACTTCTTTTCAATGAAAGAGAGATTCCGGAGAACAAGAGAGATCTGTTCAGCCTTGAAGAGTCTGTTGTGTCCCCCAGGGCATGCCCTACTTTCAGAAGGGCAGTTTTAAGCATCGAAAATAACAACATTAACCTTATGATGACAAATACCTTCTCCTGTAAAATCTTCGTCTCTGTGTAATAGTCGATAGGGTTTTTTGCATAAGGGAGGTCTTCTGATCCATTTTTTATGTCTGTGCCCTCAAAAACGACACTGGCACTGCTAGTTAACACCAGTTTCTGCAACAGATGTGAAAGAAAACAGTTGTTTAAAGCCAAAGACAAAAGGGTCATTATTTACAAAGGCTGAGTAAAGACAATTATAATGTTTAATCAACTGATTCTACAGATTATAAACTCAGTCTAGAAGAACATGGGCTAACAGAAGATGATCTGCACCTGCAGTAAGAAAACTCCCACTCTGTCACATCATTTAGTGCTACCTTTAGGAGATTAAAACATTTCAACAAACATCCAAGGCAGCCAGTCCAGGGGAAAACACCTCTAGGAAAATCAGAGCGCCCACTTGGCTTGGCACATTTTAGCACTTAACACTCAGTGAGTGTTTTTAAGATATATTGGCTCATCTTGATGATAACAATACCACGGTAGATTAAACCAAAAAAGAATTCTTATCTTGGATGTTTCTGTTGGATAAAAATGTACCCTAGTGGATTCCAAACAGGAAGTCAGTGATGTATTTGAGTAATCAGAAACATGTGGTTTTAAACAGGATCTACCTTGTAATAGAAAGATGGCTAGATCCAGCAAGTTCCAACAAGATGTAACTCCTTGCTCTGACAGAATCCAGGCTAAGCCTGAAGGGAAACACCACACGGCCCATTTCCTACAACAGCTTATTACACAAGGGGGGGGAGAAAAAAAAAAACCAACAAACAACAAACTGTGGGGCTAGGAGTCCTATGTGATAGACATCATTTAATTCTAAACATTATCACTTCCATATTTGTACACAGACACTGGGCAACATGTATGCTTTGGAGGCAACACCTCTGCCCAAAATAAGTAAGGGATCTTCACATGCATTGTGCTTGAAAATTTGCTAAGAATTTAAATGCAAACTCATGTGATATCAAAATAACATTAGGGGAATAAAAAAACAAAACCAAAAAACTTGCCTGAACAGCAGCCTGGTTTCCTCTGGCTCTTTCTTTTGAGGGCAAATGACCTTCTAAACCAAATTATACTGAGATTACAGCACAAGTGCGTTCCTTCTCATTATATGACAAAGAATTCACATAGGTAATAGACACCATGAATACTCCCACTGCTGGAAAAGCTCTCTTTAGAACTGTCCCCTTATTAAAGCATGAAAGAATCCACTTGTCGGTTGTGGTTCTCCTGTGGGTGATTCCCAGATGTCTAGTAGGACAAATTTTAATGGATGCTTTTCCTGCAGTCAGGAAGATTGCAACATGTAGGTTTTCTGTGGCAAACATGGACTGAGCTTACACCAGAGACCAAGCGGAAGACCAACAGAGTCTCTCTCTGCTACTAATTTTCATAGAACAAGTAGGAATTCGGTATCTCAGAGACCTTTGCCCCTCTATCAAACTAGGTGGAAACTGGTCCATGCTGCAGTTGTTATAAAGTCTCATCAGTGTCTTATAGTCTCCATGTGCTTTTCTGCCCCTACCTGCACTCCGGCTTCTTTGCAGGCTTCAATGACTGCTTTGGTTCCCATAAAATTCACCTTATAAAACAGCTCCCTGTTGTCACTTGAAGGTGCTGGTGATGCACAATGAAACGCCACTGACACGCCTTGTAAAGCTGGGAGCAAGGCCTGGAAGATACATCGCATGAGACAGGAATGAAGCAACAGCAGTAGTGTCTACTCAGGAAAAAAAAAGGAAATAAAACACAGTTCTTTTTCTTATGGAAACAAAACTGCTAAATTTCAAGTCGTATTCCTTCCATAAAGGTGAGCAGCTGGAATAAGATTAGCATCCAGGATCTTCACAGTGTCCTCTCCTTCTTGCTAGGCAAAAAAGCACTACATCATCTTTTCTTTCCAGAGAAGAACCTGGGAACTTTCTGAGACCTGGAGGCTATCTAGACTTAACTACTTGCAATAGTCTCAAGAGCAGGCATGAGACTCAAAATTACCTGAGATAGGAGTTAGAAAACTCAGCAAGCAGCAGGTTTAACAGCCAGCAGTACCCCATGGCATTGTCTGTGTTAGGGATGACTGCCATAAAGCTCCCAGACATGACGCTTTACGCTGGTCGGGGGATGTCTCTTCACATTGCATACAAATGTTTTTGCCAAGGCTCACACACATGACTGAGTTAAGGCAGAGCTCTTAGCATGCCTTCACTGTTAGGAATAACGCATTCTGCCGTTCTCATGCAGCTGAGGTTAGGAGGGAGAGCACCCACACGCAATTACCAATAGTGACTGTAATTAGACTGTATATCTAAGCTAACAGTAATGCAAATCATTATACGGAAACAAGTTCTGTTCCTTTCAGCTTCAAGCAGACATCAAGTACATTTCTTTAAATGTTCTAGGTGAGGGTTCCACAGAAAACTGCTTAGGCTGCTGACTTTTAGGCTGCTGACAGGGAAAGGTTGGGGGGCACATCTACATACCCTTTTATAACCCGTACAACACCTCCAGGCGTCTCAGCGCTTCAGGCGACGCTCAGTAAGCTGACTGAATGAACATTTATTTAAACAGACATCCTTTCTATCTACCCATGTCATGTACCGTTGTTAGTCTGTACCTCTTTGTCGCAGAGGTCTCCCAGGAAGAACTGCACTCTGTCATTGTCAAATCTCTTCTGAATATCAAACACGTTGACCACGTAACCCTTCTCCAGGAGCTGCTCCACCATGTGCTGGCCTAAGAATCCTGACCCGCCGATCACCGTACATTTCTTACCAGCCTGCTGAGATGGGGAGAAAAGCACTTTAGCGAGCAGACATACACTAACAAACTGCACAAGTAAACTGCTCTGAACTTCCTGAGAGCTCAATGTGCTGGAATTTTGCACAGCTAGTCAGTAGCTAGTTTAATTGAAGGAGTCTAAATTCAGATATCCCAAGACTCTTCAATATGTCTGTGCTATCACAGTAACTTAGAAGTTCAGACATGCTGATGATCGGCACGGCTCACACGCTGGTTTGCATTTGGCAGGACTCTGCCTCATAACCAAGTGGCTCACATAGTACAGAAGAAAAAGAGGACTGGCTCCAAAAGCTCTGTCCTGATGGTAAAGCAAACAGAATCTGCTCCAGCCACATGGCACAGATAATTCAGAACACTAAAACTGTCACCATTAGCAAGGACAGAACCATTTTCAGAGCATGTGAAACAGGCTTCTCCAAGCCAAGAAAGAAATCAGGTAAAGGTAAGGCCTTTTTAGTTAGTCATTAGTTCTTCCTTGCTTTTTTTTAAGCTTTTAAAATCAATGGCCAGATCACTAATTAACAGATTCCGGTCTGGTCACTCATCTAACTGGACTGAGACTGAAGACCTTACCACCAACACAGACCGTACAAGCAAGGGGTCTGAGGAAGCTTTTGTACAAAGAATGCTCCGTCCTGGTTGGAAATAGATTTGCTCCTTATTGTTGCTACACAAACCCCACCTCTGCAGTTACACCAGCAAGCTGACGGGCATTTTAACCCAGTGAAACCACACAAAGACAGCAATTGTTCAGAAGTTTTTAAGTGCTACATCCTTAAATAAAGGTTCTACTGCAAAGCGACAATTATCTACAACAGACATTAGAAGAGTTCACTGCAGTTGCTCAGGTACGTTAAAGCATAACCAATTATTTAGAACAGTGCATGCGAAGTACGGTTGAATTAAAATAATTTAAAAAAAAGTTCTAATGGGTTGGCCCAGTGGTCTGTTTGGTTTTGACAGTTGCAAGAGAACGGACGATACAAAAAGAAGGCGTGAGCCTAAGGACTCTCTGCAGTTCATTCTCCTCGTACTCCCCCACTTCAACAGTTTTGCATTTGCTTTACCCATCAGCTTCCCAATTCTCTAAACTCAATCACACCCCTCCCCTCTGCGGTGCCCTCTCCCAGCTGAGGGGGGTCTAGCCTTTTCAGCTCCTCCTCAAAAGGCTGTCGCTCCGTTCCATTGATATTTTTACTCATCTTCTTTCTCATTCCAGCGTGTTCTTCATAAAATGAGATCACCTGAACTGCACGCTGCGCTTAGATGTGCTGAAGCAAAGCTTTACAGTGGCAGACTGACGCCCTCTGTCTGGCTCTAAACATCAGAATCATCTTCTACCAGCATAGATGAGAGAGTCCAGGTTTTTCTGTATGATAGTTTTCCACTCGCCCAAGCAAAGGATGGTATTCTAACTGGTGATGAGAAGCAGACTATTTAAGTAATCTTTAGTGCACATTTATAATATGCAATATAAACTAATACACACACATCTTGGGAAAGTACTACATGGACCAACTCAATGAGCTGCTGTTCTACTGATTCTGGTAACTGCTGCACCTGGATTAATTAGCAGTTTAAAAAAACACAGGTAGAAAGCCAGGCTACGCATGATTGTACTGATTTCAGGCTGTGAATTCCTCCCTATCTAGTGTTGCACTGCAAAAATACAACAGCTTGTTCATGCTCTCTAACATGATGCTACACTGATTTGTTTGGCTGGTGGTTGGTTTGGGTTTTTTTTTTTTTTTTTTGCTTTCTTTGTTTCCTAAATCTCTCTGGTCTCACTGGTCTTCCATAAGCTTTGTATGAATTAATGAGAAAATAGTTCAGAAGGTTGAAATTTCTCTATAAACAAGAAGCGCAGGGAATGCAACAGAACAGCTTCATACATTGCACTCCTAAGAGTAATGTCCAAACAGCTCTCTGAGCTAAGCAAAACATTACTCTTTCTGTATTCTAACCTCCTGTATTTAATGCAGTAATCATAGAAAGAGGCCACAGAGTCTAATAGATCTCAGGGGCCTCAACCCGGCCTTTATCTGCCCTAAAACATGGAATAAGGTTATGAGGCGTGTAGAAATGATCCTGGAGTAACTACATCTCCGGAGCAATCAATTTGGCAGCGCTGACAATGCCGCTGGTGTTCCTGGCAGGGGTGGAACATTCCTGGATCTCTTTGGAACTAACGACAGCAAACAATTCCTTGGAAAATCACGTTTCCCCCAGAAATGTCTCTAGAGTTGGTATCAATGGAGGAACAGTCTCATGTCTTCCCTGGTAATGTTCAGAAGAAATAGCTACGAAAATATGTTTCTGCAAGACAAATCTTCATAAAGCATCATTTGAGTCCTCAACTTACCGATCTGAGGCGTGTGGCCATTTCTCAGATGCTTCACTATCAACCCGATTCCTTTAAAAAAGGAGACCATTATTTTATTCACAATACAATACTTTTACTTAAGCATGCCATTAACACAAACCAAACTTTATTTTAAACACATTTCTAGTTATAGAAATCAAGGTTTGAAGCCTTTATGCTAAAGCAGGAGCATGACAAGAGCGAGCTCTTTCTCTCTGCCCTGCTGAACAAAACAAGCAGCACAAGAGTAACAGTGACATCAGACAGCTTCCTCAAAGGCATAATTTTAATACAATAAAATACCCTTGATAACAAAGGCACCATCTTATTTTAGCTAGTATTAGCTTCACGCACTTTCTTTACATCTGAATGTTCATACCCCAAATAACATGAACACAACTGCAGGCTTTGGCAATGTCCTCTTCAAAAATACAGTTGCTCAAGGGTGTTAAGAACAAAATAAAACTGAAGTTCGAGCATTTCAGCAGCACCATGCCCGCCTGTTCCACAGCAGCAGACACAGCACGGAAGAAACGCCAGCCCCCGCTGGTGCCATCGGCGAAGAGAGAGGAGCCAGTGGTGAGATCTTCCGAGTTTTCCACCACAGGCTGTTGAGGCCACCAGTCTCATTAAAACACGCTCTTCGTCCCAGCAATAGCAAACAAAATTCCCAACTGTGCTGGCTTTGCGTGGCAAGGTTTTGGTAGCTGGTGGGGGACTACAGGGGAGGCTTCTGTGAGAAGATTCTAGAAACTTTCCCTGTGCCCGACAGAGCCAATGCCAGTTGCTCCAAGCCAACCAGTGATGGTGGTAGCGCCTCTGCAATAACATATTTAAGAAGGGAAAAAAAAAAAACCCAAACCCTGCTGGGGGGGTCTCCCTGTCCTTATCTCAACCCAGGAGCCTCTCAATATATTTTTCTCTCCTGTGTCCAGCTGAGGAGGGGCGTTGGTGGGCACCTGGTATGCAGCCAGAGTCAACCCACCACCCCAACCCAGCTGGGACCCCACTGTGTGGGGTATAACCAAAGGGCAGAAAAAGACAACGTGCCTATTTAAACCTGTTTCCAACATAAAACCAAGCTGCACACAAAGACTTCTGACGGCTTTACGGTCACTTTAAACCATCACCATGAATAAACGGCTGCTTTAGGGGCTGATTTAATTCTCCTTATTCCTAAACAGTGCTTCCCCACCACCTCCTACCACCCCTGCGCTGAGATGGAGCAAGGCTGGGACTACCTGAAAATTAACCATTTTCTGCCTGGGTTGGTTTTCAGCCAGCACAGCTCCGACCCACCTCGCTTCACAAACACCAGCGCCAACACAACTGGAGTTGATCCAGGAACAGCTACACCAGTGTTGCTATAAAATTATCACAGCACCATGCCTCACGCAAGCAAATACATCTGTCGGACTGGCTCACTCCGCAAGTTACACCGTTCATCACTCTTTGGTTTTTATTTTTCTGAACCCCCTTTGAAATAGCAAGGAAAAAGCCAAAAAAAAAAAAAAAAAAATCAGGATTGGTGCCTGTCCAGCCAGGAACTGGTTTGAAAGTACAGGCACCGGGTGATCCACCCTCCAGCTGCCCCCTCTTCCACCCCCACATCTCCCTTAAATTGCATTTTGGAGAGGGGCAAGGCCTGCATTATGAATTGAATTTATATGAATTTATGCTCTATCTCCGTTTTTTTCAGCCCCCCCAGCCCAGAGCCCCCTCCCACGCCCCCAGCTTCTCCCACCCCCGCCCTTCCTCACACCTCAGCCCTCCTCACGGCCCTGCAGCTCCTCCTACCCCCGGCACCTCAGACCCCAGCCGCCCACCCCGCACCTCAGCCGCCCACCCCCCAACCCACCCCGCACCTCAGCCCTCCTCACAGCCCTGCAGGCTCCGCCGCCGCCCCCAGCCTGCCCCTCCGCGGCCTACCCTGGCCCCCACGGCCTTCCCGCTCCCCTCAGGCTCCCTCACCTCAACCCCTCCCCGCTCACCACACCGCCGGCGCCTTCCGCAGCCCGCCCTCACCTCCGGCCCGGCCCCGCCCCCCTCTAGCCCCTCCCTCTCTCCCACCAATCGGCGCGGACGCCTCCAGCAGACCCCGCCCACTCCTCCGCCTCCCGCTGCTTCTCCTCCCGCGTGCCCTGGGCTGAGCATCGCGCCAGCCGGCTGCCGCTCGCTGATTGGTCCGCGGCCTTCCCCCTTTGGCCAATCGCGTTGACGGAAGGAGGAGTCGGCTCTTCCCCTCGGTCTGTCGCCTCTTGGCTCCGCCCCCTCCACGCGTTGGCCAATAGCTATCGCCTAAGCGCCTCCCGCGCCCGGCTCTCCAGCAAATAGGAGTGAGGGTTGCCATAGCAGCGGCGTAGGGGCATTAGCCAATGGGGAGGGGCGGCATTGAGTCTCGGCCTGCTAGGACTGGAGCCTCCCTGGGGCGCCGGCCGCTGGGATGGTGAGTGTGACCCGGCCCGGCCCGGCCCGGCCCGGCGGCTCCCTCACCGGCGGCGGGAGAGGCCCCGGGCCCTGCGCTGCGCCGCTCCGGCTTCCCGGCGCCACCGTCGCGGGGCTGCGGGGGAGGCCTCGTGTCAGCCCGGAGCGGCCCCGGGGCCGCGGTGTGGGCTGGGGGGCTGAGGCGATCGCTGCCCTACGGGCCTCGCCCGCCCTTCCCGGGGCGGTGCGTCGCCGCGGCGGCGGCCTGATCCTCCTTTGCTCTTGTGTTGCTGTGCCAAGGCCTCCGGCTTTAAGAAGCCCTCGCTGGGAGCCGCGTCCCAGAGGAAGAAAGCCAGTCCCAAGCTGGAGCTCACGGAGGAGCAGAAGCAGGAGATCCGGGAGGCTTTCGACCTGTTTGACACGGACGGCACCGGGAACATTGATGTTAAGGAGCTAAAGGTAAGAATTTTCCTAGTGCTAAAAGCACAGTTCTACAGAAGTTATAAAGCAGTAGGAGCATAAACGCCTAAATGACTTTAAACAGGAAGGCAGAGATTCTCCCCCCCCCCTGCCCTGCCCCAGCATGAAACCTTGCTGTCAACAGGTACATTTTTCTCTTTAATTATAGCTCTTCACTGCTGTTATCAGGTGTCTTTAGGGTCAGGCTGGCCAAAATACATCGATAGTTCTGTATTTTCTGTACTGTCTCCTTCTCTGTTAGTAAAACAGCAAAAAGGGGTTGTGCATATTAAAGAGGTGGAGTTTTTTTTCCTCTCTCTTATGTGTTGTTGAGGACTGCGTGCTTTGCAAATTAGGTTATCCAAGCTATGGGATACACCACTGTTATTCATTTTCACGCTTTTATTTATTGCAAAATGGTTTCGGTCCCACCCCTGTCCTTTGGGAAGAATAGTAATCAGTAAATTAGGTCTTCTTTTGCTTTTAGAATTTGCCCTTCCTATTCGCTAGCTGGATGTCCATATTATTTAAGACCATAGGGAGGGGACCTGATTTCAAACTTGCCACCTGTCCCTATGTCAAAGGAGGGAAAAGTAAAGTGTGTAGGCACACATGCGTGTGTGTCTGCAAGTGAAGGCATCCTTGGGCATGCTGCTTTGCCGGAAAGGCACACAGCGTCTTTGAATTGTGTTTTCCCAACATTCATTGAAAAAGATTTTTGTCACTAGAATGAAAAATTAACTGATTTAAGCTCCCTGTGCTCTACCAGCTTAAGGCCTTCCACGTCTGTGCCATCAGATCAGGTTGTTAAGAGTTCAGTAGAGTTGCAGGCAGGATAGAAACTTCTTTCACTGAGTCACGTGTCTTGAAGTGATTTTGTTGAGACATTTCTGGGTCTTCCATTTAGCCATCTTGCCTAAAACGGGGCCTGAAATAAGCTCTTTTTTTTCTAATTACTATTACTCAGTGTCTTGTTGCTCATTGCAAAGGGAATACTAATAGCAATTCCCTTGACAGGAATGGAATAACATTCTCTTTTCCCGTAGCCTTGGAAATTGCTATCGACAGTGCTGTGTGACAGTTTGGGATTTTTCCTTCAAAATACTAATCTCTTATGCTCTGAGTGCCCATCACAAGAATTTTAAAAAGCATAAACCAAAATAGGGATGCTAAGACTTTATAAAAAATCCAAATTTTCTCAGAGAAAATATTTTTCCGAAGACTGTTATACAGCCTTTACCCTCCAAAGTCTTGCCAGCCCTGAGCTGGGGGTGGTGAATGCGACGGTAAGAATCTGTTTAGGAAAATTCTGAATCAGCTGAAGGACAACTCCAGAATACGAATGGTTGTGTGCCTGTTTTCTGCACCTTGATGTGCCCTTCTGTGTGGAGAAGCATTGCTCTAAGTCTGTCCCTTACCTTGCTGTTTTACCTTGAGACACGGAATGCATGTTTTAACGTGATGTGGCATAAAGTTCAACTTTTTTTGCCTCCTGCAGTTTTGTTTATAGTGCTGAATGATTTATAGATTTTTTTCTGTCCTTACAGGTGGCCATGAGAGCACTTGGGTTTGAACCTAAAAAAGAAGAGATCAAGAAAATGATATCAGATATCGATAAAGAAGGAACAGGAAAAATCGGCTTCAATGACTTCTTGGTAGTGATGACACAGAAAATGGTAGGTAAATTTTAAAAGTCCAAGTGAAAGCAATTTTGAAAATGGCTGAGTACCTTCCACCTCCTTTTGGGTTTAGTGGAAGATGAAAGTACTATTTTAATCTTAACAACAAAATATATAAAAGTTAGAATTGCAAGACGGGGACTACCCTATCTTGTTTTTCAAGGTGAGGTTGAAATCATTCTGTCGTTAACAAGTTTATTTAGCAATCAGTCAGAGAAAAGGGAAAAACTGAAATCAAGATTTTTGTCGCAGATTTAAACCAGCTCTGGCCAGCAGAAAGGTGTTGGGAATATCGATGCGTGACATGGATGACTGTAGCAATGCACTGTAGTTTCTTTTCTTTAGTTTTAAGATATTTACAGATTAAATCTCTGGTTTTAAAAGTCTTAGAACGTGTTGATTAAAACAGTGGAAGATCCTGAT
This sequence comes from Butorides virescens, assembly GCA_017310255.1. Classification (NCBI taxonomy): domain Eukaryota; kingdom Metazoa; phylum Chordata; class Aves; order Pelecaniformes; family Ardeidae; genus Butorides; species Butorides virescens. The sequence goes on along the minus strand of JADKXX010011180.1, from coordinate 8,555 downwards.
ACTGAAATCCCAAGGACATCTGGCTAGCTAGGAAAGAAAAAACCAATTCCCTGACACTGTGAGGTTCAGGAAGCATCACTGTGTCTCTGTCTGCCTCAGCTGTTGCACGTATACTTCCTGCTGGCTGGGCTGCTTTAAATTTGCTCTTAAGAGAGTTTCTCAGCCTTTCCAATGCTTGTCTTTTATAACTTTTGAATGTTACCTACAACATAGCCACTACTTTTTTTTTTTTTTTCCCCTTATGCTTACTTCTTTAAGGCCGAAAAAGACTCCAAAGAAGAGATTCTCAAGGCTTTCAAACTCTTTGATGACGATGAAACTGGCAAAATCTCTTTCAAAAACCTCAAACGTGTCGCCAAAGAACTGGGGGAAAATCTCACAGATGAAGAGCTGCAGGTTTGTACCTGGTATATGAAACCGCATCGGACACAAGCACTCCCTGTCTGCCTTTGCATGCAGCAGAGAGGGGCCTGGATTACGCTGTGGCCTCTTGAGTAGGAAGGCAGTCACAGAATGTTCACTGGTATTACTTGGTTTTATATTTGCACTCGTTTAAAACCTTAGTCACAGTCTAATTCTCTTTCTGTCTGGAGAGCTGAGCCATCTCTCTGGCCAGTCCACTAAGGAATGGGAATCTCTCTCTCCATGGGGAAGGAAGCCCTCTGGGGGTCAGTTTTTAGGTACAGCCTCCCAGTTTTAGGTGCTGTCCTCTAGCCTCCTATGGGATATTTGTATTTGAACTGGTAGGAAAATCTGCCCCCTCTCTCCTGGCAGAAATGGAAGAGCTTCTGTCAATTCCTGATGGGGGAATGGGTTCCGAGGTTGAAGACGGGTTGAAGACGGGTTAAGCATGTGTGGCTGTCGAGGTGGCGTTAGTAGAATTGCAGTTTTATGGAGTTACAGCGATGTGAAAGGAACAGCTCTGCTCCTAGCGCTTGGTTTCTTCCAGGACAATTCCTATAAAACGACATTTTCTATACAGATTTTTGTATAAATACATATACAAAAACATACTAGTGTCTAGTTTAGTAAATATGTTGTAGCATAGTAGGTCTGACGCTGAGCTAACACTGTCCCCTCCAATGCAATTTACTAAATGGTTGTTCTGATTCCAAATTAATCCAATCATTCTAATCCCAGTCTAACCTGCATCTAATTTCTGAATACAAATCTCTTTCAGGAGATGATAGATGAAGCAGATAGAGATGGGGATGGGGAAGTGAACGAGCAGGAATTCCTGCGGATCATGAAGAAGACCAGCCTTTACTGAAACAGTTTTATTTATTTTTGCACATGTGTATCTATGTTTGGTAGGTGCCTCACTTTTTTACAGTCCTTTATTTCTTTTGAGACAGCAGACAATATAGGTCAATTTTTATTTTTTTTTTTAAAGTGGATAATCTTAAACTTGTGTTTGTGAACAGTCACTAGCTGCTAACCTGTTTACATGCAGCAACGTGCTTGTAGCTTGTGCTCCTTCCGATGTTTACACTCTGTTTTCCATACACAAATCGCATTTTTCAGTAACAGTATTCAGATGCTTCTCTGGCTAAAAACCATGTGTCAAAGGATTATGGTTTGGTAAAGAAAGGACTCAAAACCAGGTAGTGTAAATCTCTTATTTCTCAGCAGTTGGAAGTTTTTGGTTTAATGATTTCGTTCGGGCCCAGCTCTTTGCAGGGATTGGCTTTTTATACTCTTGTTGTGCCCTCACCCTTTTTTAGTATGTTCTTTAAACTGAAGAAAAAGTAACTAAACAGTCTCCTGCCACTTAACTTACTATTGAGTGCACACGTTTGAAGACATCTCTTTGCAAAAGGGAAAGCTACCAGTGCTGCTGCTGCAGGCTCCGGCTCTCTGCAGGAAGGGCAGGTTCCTCCCTCCCAGAAACCGACCCCCTCCTGACTCAAAATCTGATTTAGCCCTTTGCAATTCTTCAGTCTCTCATGCCCCTGCGTGGTAAAGTACCCCCATTACGGAAAACTGGCAAAAGTAAAATCCAATTTTAGCACGAGCCATAGGTAGAGGAATGTGTAAGTGGCAAGGGGTACATTAAAAACTCTGGAGTATTTAATTTATCAGCCACGGTTAATTTAATAAATGAATGACGTGGATCAATCGTTCTCAGAAATGACGTTTCGCTTGCCACAGGGCTGCAGGCACCGGGCCGGGCAGTTGAGATTTTGGCCCTGGAGCCGCTCGCCACCGGGCCATGAGCAGGGCGCGGCCGCCCGGCGGGGCTTGCCCCGCCCCCGATCTGCGTCTCGGCCAATCAGCCCTCGCGCTTTCTCTGAGCGGCAGGAGCGCTGGCCAATGAGGAGCGTGGTTGCAACGGCGGCAGGATGGCCGGCGGGGCCGGGCCTGCCTCCCTCAGCGCTGCCCCGGGGCTCCTCGGCGCGGCCTGACCGGGGCCCTGGGGGCTGCCCCCCGCTCGCCGCGGCCACCGCCTTGGAAACCTCCCTCAGAAACGCGGCCTTGCTGAGGGAAAGCGGGGGCGGTGGCTCTGTGGGCGCCTCTGAGGAAGGACGGCGGGAGGGAGGGGGTGACGGCGGCCGGCGCCGCTCCCCGTTCCCCCGGCGGCGCGGCTGAGGGCGCCGGGCCTCAGGCTTCCAGCAGCGAGGGAGGCGCCGCCGGGGGGAGCTCCCCGACGGAGACAGCGGCCCTCGGATTCCCGGTCAGCGAAGAGCAGAGGGAGGAACTGCGAGAGGCCTTCGAGTTGTTCGACCCGGGCGGCTCGGGCCTGGTGGATGTCAGCGACTTGAAGGCAAGAAGCTGGAAAGATGCGGCGTGGTTCCCGGGGAAAACAAAGGCAGTGAGGTTTAGCGACGCCTCGCTTGGCCTCGCTTCCCCCCCATGAAGCCCCACACTTTCCTCCTTTCACATGCCTCTGGGCTGTGGAGGAGAAAACCGGGTCAGGAATGAGACCCTCTGCTCACAGTGAGCTTCTAGGGGGTGAAGTTGTCCCAGCACCCTCATCCAGAGGCAACTTTCCTACCCTGGGTGCAAATCTCTGTCACATTTTCATCAGTGCACCAAGATCACGTTAACCTGTGCTGCGGGAACTTTGTTTAGGCAGGCCTGGAAGAAGGCAGGGGTGTGCAGCGTATCCTTCGTAACACATTTCATACACGGAAAGTCCCATTACTGTGGTATTGCTGCTGTACTACCGTGCTTGCAGTGCGAGTTTTTAAGTGTCCTTGCTCTGCTGCTGATAAACTCAGCCCAGATCAGTAGGGGGTTTAGGTCCTTTTTCTGGGATGCTGTGGAAAAAATCTCAGGAGTCTCCTACCCTGTCTGTCTTCACAGTGACCCCCGTCCTCAAGATGCTGAGGAGGAACAACATTTTGCAGACAAAACTCTCTTAAGAACCCCCGTCCTCTAGCAGCCTTTGCAAACACAGTGCAGGTTTGTGTAGCTGAAGGGTGCTCAGTCTGCGCCTCTTCAGGATGTGTTTGCACAGCCTGAGTAACCCAGATCAGAAGCCTGGATCCCCTCGGGCTGGCAGAAATGGCACAGTTGCTTTGTGACCGCAGTTGCACTTGGAACTTGAATTGCTGTAGTCAAACAGAAATGACTGGCAGCGAACGTAAATGTTGGAAACGGGGCTAACCATTTACAAGCACCTGATAAACGCTGCTGCGGAGCAGCGGCAGAGCAACTGTGTGTTTGCTGCTGATTGCTTTTGGACCACTTGCTGTGCTAACAGAGTTTGCTGCTTGAACTCCGACTGGTTACGCAGCCATAGGTGGTGTAAGGTTTGTGCCAACGTACTAGCCAGCTACGCGTAGGAGGGACCAAAGCCTTCCTGCTTGGCCCTCACTGACAGCTCTTTGCTGATAATTTTTCACAGCCTCGTACTACTGAGGTTAGACAGCTACAGAAGCCTGTTCTCTAGAGACAAAGCGGCGGATGAATAGCTGTTGTTGAGAAGTTGGGTTTTTTTTTCACCACTTTCATGTTTCAAACATCTTTCCCTCTTTGTTTGATTTGTACACCAAGACCTTGGTCTGTTTTCTCTTTTGGCAGATAGCCGTAAGGGCTCTGGGCTGTGAATTGAGTAAAGAGGAGATGAAGAGAATCGTCTCTGAATTCGGTGAAGAAGGGTTGGGGAAGCTAACCTTTAAGTCATTTCTGCAGGTGATGACTCAGAAAATGGTACGTGAGCCTAGCTGGTCACAAAGAGTGAAAGTTCTCTTGCCTAACCTTACAATGCAGGTAGCCACAGTAGATTGGGTCACTCTATTCCCTGCAGGGGAGAAACAGGAGTGCTTCAAGGGGGTTCATCTGAGCTATTTTAGCAATCTACTTTTGGGTGAACTGTCCTTCCATAAGCTACAGAGGGAGGAGGATGGCTTAGTTCAGATAAACACAGCTGCATCTCAGCAGAAATCTCCTTCCCACAGCACCTGGGAGCCCCCACTTCCCTTCCTCAAACCTTTCCACATGAAATTTCAGTTCTGCCTTTACAGTCACAGGGCTATTTATTGTCAGTTCAAGACAGCGGTGAGCAAATGTCATGCGTCAGATGTACCATTCACCATCTGTAGGGAAATCGTTCTTCAATACCCACTGACTCTGTCAGCTCCTCCTGCAGGCAGCAGCCACTCAAGCAGTGGTAGATAACCTGCTTTGATGGCCATGTTGTCCCCAAAATGATGTCTTGGATTTGATTGCAAATGTTTGCTGGCTAAAAGTGCCTGACTAGGGATTGCAGGGTGCTATGATGTCATGCTTACACAATGGTATTTTTCATTTCCTTGTTAAGGCAGAGCCATGTTTGGAAAAGGAGATCCTGGAAGCTTTCAAGGTGTTCGATTGCGATGGCACGGGCAAGATCTCCTTTGAGAATCTCAAGGTGGTGGCTCGTGAGGTTGGGGAAGACATCACAGATGAGGAGCTGCAGGTTTGTGAAGCACAAACATTCCTCTTGTGCTCTGCTTGGGGAGGGAGGGGAGCATCTTACTGCAAGGAAGACTGCTCGGGGGACTGCGCTGCGTTGCTTTGCAGCGGACACAATCTCTGCCTTGCTCGGGCCTTCCCCGAGACCTTCACTGGAGTTTGCACTTTGTGAGCTTCTGCTCTCTCAGACCCAGCCTAACCTGGTCTCCAAATCTCTGCTATCCCACAGGAGATGATTGATGAAGCAGATGTGGATGGAGATGGGGAAGTGGACAAACAGGAGTTCCTGCGGATGCTGACACTGACCGACCCGTAACTACAGAATTTTCTTTTTTTTCTCCCATTCCCCTATAAACAACTAGTTACAGTGTAATTTCTCTCCAGCTTCCTTATTTCTTGTTTATTGCTTTTCTTGGGTGTCAAAACACACCAAAATGTTGTTAACGTTTCTTCTTTGGGGTTGATATTCCTGCTCCCACTAGTGGAAGCAGTTTTTGGCATCCCAGCAAACAGCGTCATTACTAGCTTTGTGTCCGTGTAGGTTGGATGTGAAGTAAGAGTTTAATTCAAATTCTTCAGCCAGTCCCTGGAATTCTCCCTGTTGTATTTACATCCCGGAGCTTTTCAGCCTATCTGATACATTAGTCAAAACACCCTTAATCTCAGACAATCCTCTATCACCCTCAACTAACACTGGTTTGGTTCTGCTTTCACCCATGTCATATCCATGCCCGAGTCTGGGTCCTGACAAATCCTAGCAAAACATTTGTTGCTGGTGACCTCTTCCTGTACCATTTTCCCCACTCATTGGCCAACCAGTAGCACTAAAAGCATCTCCTAATCCGGAGTAAAAGGCAAAAATGAAATCAGAATTCAGCCCATGTAAAAAGCATCAGGTTTTATTCAGTAGCAGAACCGTGTTCCTTCCTTTTGCTGCTAACTCCTCTGTTTGGTGAGGTAGGCGGGGAGCTTTGAAGCCCATGTGCCCACACTCCCAGTTACTGCCGGCTTGCTGTCCTTGGCAGAACACGACAATGCTTCTATTGCTCTGGAGTTCTTCCTCCCCAGCAGCCACCAGTGGTCCAGTGGGGGGGAAGAACTCCGTCTGAGTAGCTGTTTTCCTGTGGACATGTGGGTGTAAAAGGGGAAGGACATTATCCGAGGCTCAGTGACTGCATTCCAGAGGAGATGGATTCTGTGGCTTTGTGGCTTTCAGGCAAGTCTGACCACTTCCTTGACCATTCTTCCGATGCCATCGTAGATCTCATGAATGGGGGCATTGCACATGAAGGCGCTGGTGGTCACCAGCTTGTTCTTCGCATCCACGTGGATTTCAGTGACGTGCTTGTTCACATGCTTGCAGCCGAGCTCCTTCATGGTCTCAGCAGTCTTGGCGTAAGGCCACCTACACGAAGGAAGGAGAATGAGCCCTGTGTGGGGAAGCCGTCATCGCACAGAGCAATTTGATGAAGGCCTAGCATGAGAATTCTGTTGATCAGAGATGGATGGTCCTACAGAAATCCTGCTCAATAGGTTCAAATCTTTTCCTGTCAGAGGAGGTGCTCCAGGACTATAGAACCAGGAAAACCTCCAGATTACAGCGAGTTAAAAATCTGAAGTAAAGCCAAAATAAGACCTTGATGTTCCACTGTAGATGTTCCACTACTTAACTCTGCCCACTCCAGACTTTGTGTTTAGGTTTGTTTTTTTTTTTTTCCCCCCAGCTTCCTACAAGTGACATTACTTCCTAACCTTTTCCTAGCAGGAGCCATCATAGTTCCTTCCCTACCACTGGGAGAATTCAGTCACAGCTTTCCCATATGAGTAAAGAGTTTAACTCCCTCCCTCTCTTCGTGCTGCCAAGCCTTGTGCAACCACCCTGTTCCTACCTAGGATCTGCTTAGCTTTATGAGTCAGTAGTCTGGTGTCTTTCTGACCCTGGGACCACAAGATGCGTGAGACAGGGTGCTCCGTACACTGGGGAGGCATTGCTGATTCTGTGGTGTTCGCAGTGCGACTTCGTGTCAGCACTCCAAGGTCACTTACTTCTCACACTCCGTGTCATGACCCACGGTCAGCTCACAGCCTGGGAAGATTTTGGCTGCCAGCACTGGGGAAATGCAGCACAAGCCAATGGGCTTTTTGGCAGCATGGAATGCCTTCAGGACATCCTCCACCTCTTTGGAGACGATGCAGTTCTTGCCTTGGGTGGCCCAAGTACTCAGGTTTTTAGCCACTCCAAAGCCACCTGAGAAAAGAGAAACAAATTAGATGGGAAGATTAGGACTCCACGGCAGGACTTTTTTCAGTTATTACTTCGTAGAATGCTGAAATGGATTTGGTGGACGGCAGCATTTGTCCAATGTTGGTAAAAGAATTAAAAACAGGCAAGCTGAACCTCGGTGAGCTGTCTGCCAGGAGGTGAGACATGAAAGCACCTTCCTTGCTCCATACTGAACCGAAGCGCAGAGGTGTCAACGCCCTATTGGGTACTGAGTTTCACCCATGAGCTCTTTTCTGAATTCTGGTGGAACAGGCTGACAAGTTTTCACTTCTCTTTTACTCCTTGCTCCAGGCCTAATCCATCCCTGCTGAAATCACGGGGTCCTACTCTCACTAAAGATGAGTTGCCAGACTGACCAAGCTTTCTGCTTTCGCGTCACCCCCTCTCTGCCCCAGCCTCTTCTTCTGGTAAGAGGGCCAGCACATTGGTGAGGGAGGGGATAGTTCTACATCCAGTAAAACAAAGAAGCTGGGTAGATGGTACAGGGAATCATTCGATTGGCAGTTACCTGCCCTCTCTTGGGATTAGCTTATGCATTGCCGTGTTCTCTTTTAATACAAGTCCAAACTAGCATGCCAGTGCCAGCACAGATGGACGACGTCTGTCCTTCCAGTCTCAGCTTCCAGCCTGTCTCCTTCCCCGGTGGCTCTGCCCCGTTCCTCTCCGTGACTCCCATGGCATTCCAGGCCCTTGGCATATCTAAGCTGTTCCCAAGACTTGGGGCGTGCAGACCCTGCATGCCATCCTACCTGGTATGATCAGGGCATCCAGCCCCTTGACATCCAGCGTAGCAAGATCCTTGATGTTGCCTCTGGCGATTCTGGCACTTTCAACTAGCACGTTGCGCTTCTCCTGGGTTGGCTGTCCTTTCACGTGGTCCACCACATGCATCTGGTCAACGTCAGGAGCATAAACCTCTGCCTGGGGAAGGAGGGGAGAGGGCTGTTATCCTGTGTCGGGTATCCCAAGCATGTTAAAGATCATAGGTAGCGAATGAAAATGCTTGAGTTAGGAAAGAACTGTGCTGGTGAAGGCAGTGACCTTCAGGTTCAGATGTGTCTGATATGGGCACCAGGAAGGATATTGTCATAGGGAGGAGAAAGAAAGAAAGAAAAAAAGAGAAGAAAAGAAGAAAATAGAAGCAAAGCAAAGCAAAGCCAAAGCCAAGCAAAAAGAAAAGAAAAAAGAGAAGAAAAGAAAGAAAAGAGAAAAGAGAAGAAAAGAAAGAAAAGAGAAGAGAGAAAAAAAGAAAAGAGAAGAGAAGAAAAAAGAAAAGAGGAAAAAGAAAAGGAAAGAAAAGGAAAAAAAAAAGAAAAGAGAAGAAAAGAAAAGAAAAGAAAAGAGAAAAGAAAAGAGAAAAGGAAAGAGAAAA
>JADKXX010011179.1:0-49311 GCA_017310255.1 Butorides virescens | reverse complement strand
GAAAAAAAAAAAAAAAAAAAAAAAAAAAAAAAAAAAAAAAAAAAAAAAAGAAAAAGAAAAAGGAAAAGAAAAAGGAAAAGAAAAAGAAAAAGGAAAAGAAAAAGAAAAAGAAAGAGAAAAAGAAAAAGAAAAAGAAAAAAAAAAGAAAAAGAAAAAGAAAAAGAAAAAGAAAAAGAAAAAGAAAAAGAAAAAGAAAAAGAAAAAGAAAAAGAAAAGAAAGAAAAAAGGTCTTCTGTAGCTTCTGCCCAGGAGCATTTACCCTGACCTTAAAGGAACGAGGGTGGTGTTAGGTGAGGCGAAGAAGCTAGCCCCCACTGCTTCTTTGGGGGCCTGAAGTGCTGGAGGGGGAGCAGCGACTCCTTTCCTTCCCTGGAAAGCGAGGTGTCCAAGAGCCATTGGTGAAGCCATTCCTTAGAGGTTTCCATCTGCATCCCAAGCGATCGCCATCACCCTGCGCTTGCTGCCCCCCCGAAGGCTGCCAGCCCCTATGGGGGGGATGTCAGACCATGTGCCTCCCTTGGCGCGTTACCTTGGTCAGCGCTGAATTGCTCCGGCAGTTGGACTGGATGATCGATGTAGGTCCCTTCCAACTGAAATAGGCTGGGCTAGGCTAGGCTAGGCTGAGCCAGGCTGTGCCGTGCCGTGCCATGCCGTACTGTGCTGTGCTATGCTATTCTTTGTTTCCTTAGGCAAGCATGACCGAAAAATAAAAGGAAGGGGTGGAAATAACTCCTGAGTTTCCCCCAGTAGAGGTCCCTACTGATCAAGGGATGAGTGCAGGATGGTGCTGGGAGCCTCCCAGTTGTGGGCATGGTGGGAGGGAAGCGACGCAGCAGGTCCAGGAGAGAAGAGGAGGCAAAATTATAGACAGCGGGGAAAAGGTTTGGGCAAGTCCCAGCTTTAAGCCAGACAGAGGGTACACACGTGGAAGGCTTTGGAATCGGGTGGGCTGGCTCTGCAGTGCCTGTACATCACCACCCTGCCTTTGTATTTAGCAGAGCAGTTCCGATTCCCAGAGAACGGCTCTGACCCCCATCCGTGGGCGGCTCCGAGCTGAGGGTAAGGGTACGTAGGGCCCCTCTCCCTCCTCCTCCAGTCTCGCAGAGAGGCTATCGTGACTCATGGCGATTTAGAGCGCTGCTCGAGGGTCGCCTTTGCTACCCTTATTCAAGTTCAACTCACAAGAACTTGTCTGTTTTCAGTTCTAATCCTCGGGGGCTTAAAAAAGATGAATTTCCAACAGCCAAAACCAACAGCAGTGTTTTAAACAGCAATACCAAAGCGGAAAAGAGGAAGTGCAAGCCAAAAAAATAGGGAACGCATTTAGGAAAGTTTGTTGGGAGAGTTTGGCTACACTCAGAGCACCAAACCAACCCCCTGGAGCAAAGCTACGAGAGCAAAGCAGAGACCAGGGAGCTTTCCACGCTCGCTGCAGCAGCTCTGACGCTGTGCCGTTTGCTTTGACTCCGAGCCCCCCTTACGCTTTGCAATCCCCCTGGCAGCCACGGAGAGCTCGTGCTCTGCCTGGCAAGCTGCAAAGCTCCTTAGAGACGAGCACCTTCTGCAAGGGAGCGAGGTTGAGAAGCAGAGCGGGGCAAAAGGAGCCGGAGCCTGCTCTTACCTGGGCCCCCTCCCTGCTGAGATGCACCAGCACCGCAGAAGACTCGTGGATCTCACTCCCGTCGTAGACCCCGCAGCCAGCCAGCACGACAGCCACTCGCTTTCCCATGGTTGCAGCCAGAGCAGGAGGATTCCCTGGAGAGCCCCAAATTGCTGTGCGTCTCTGTTCGCTGCCTGGAGCCTTTTATAGCGTGATCCCTCCCCCAGGAGCAGGTGGGGCCAGGAGGGCTGGGCTGAATTTCTTACTGGCAAGAAGGTTTTATTTCCAGTGCCACAGGCAGGCCATGTAAATATTATTTGTTTCCTCAACTGACTGCTCCCTTGCAGATCTTCCTCCCAGCACGTTGTCTCAGAGCATCCCCAGCTGACGTGACCTGTTCAGCAGAGCAGCTGTGTTTTTCCTTCTCAGCCATTGATTTTCCATCCTATTTCAGATTAAAGTACCAAAGTCTTTGCACACAAGATAGGATCAAAGGGAGCCTGTCCAGAGCAAGTATTCAAGCCCGTGCATTCCCCTCTCTGCCCCATTGTTTTAAACCCTACACTGCATGGGCAGCATCAGTCTTTTAAAACCAAGATTTCCTTTTCTGACCTTAAATGTTCTCATCCTCATATCCCATCCCTCAAGAGCAGGCGTTTTGTGCTCAACTGTAGCCGGGTCCTGAGGTTAGAAATCAATAACTCGATTATTCCTCAACAGCACCCGCTCTCCGTTTGCCAGGGAAGTGGTACCAGGAGTTGGCGGAGCCCTGACCTCTGCGGGGGGACGTGGCAGCACGATTCACAGCGTGGGATGGGGAAACTCTCTTGCTCATGTGGGGACTTGCTCTTCCTTGTCCTCGCTACGCTCACACCTGGGATGATTTATGTACCTCTCTCCTCCAGCTTTGTACTGCTGAAATACCCATGGCCTGTTGAGGCTGTCTTGCCGTTCTTCAGAGAACAAAAACCGTCATGCAGCGTGGCTGAAGAGTGTTTTCCAGGGGTTGCTTATAAGAAATTGTCCTCAGGTCTCTATCGTATTTGGAAGAGGCATGGAGTACATCCCGTGTATAATGAAATAGGGTTTTGGCATGTTTATTAGTCATAGCCGGCGTGAGGAAGATACTCATTGCTAACGCATGTGACTTCATTTATCGCACGCATCTCTAGAAACTATTGATATCAGGGTACTGCATACTCCTAGCTACTACCTGTACAAGTGGGAACAAAAATCACATGAGAAAGCACTTGCAGTCCAGCTAATCCAATGCAGGCTTTTCCTTTCGGTCACTTTAATTTCCCAGAACAGGAATTAAACTGTGAGATACATGTGGAAAGCACCCAAAGCCTTTTCACCGCTGTTTGTTTGGGTATCTAAGGTCTTCTAACTGTGGTGCTATTTCCTCCTGCGTGAAAAACCAGCTGAATCATGCTGCAACTTGAACAGGTAGTTTCTTCCTCCTTCAGCGGGCTGGGGAGCAGTCCCGTTAACGATGGAGCAAAGATAGCCAGAGGCTGATGACTTGCACAAATTTACGATGTCCTTTAGCTCTGCCTGTCACAAAGTGGCTGGGCTGGTTCCCCTTACTGATAGGACTGGTTAGGAGTAACCGGACAAACCAGGCTTGCTCCGGTGCTTCCTTCCTCATGTAAAAAGATTATAGAATCATAGAATCATAGAATGTTTTGGGTTGGAAGGGACCCCTAGAGGTCACCCAGCCCAATCCCCCTGCAGGGAGCAGGGACACCTTGAACCAGATTAGGTTGCTCGGAGCCCCATCCAACCTGGCCTTGGATGTTTCTTGAATATGGAGCCTACAGATCTATCTGCAATAACATATTCTTGACAAATAATACTTTTCAGCCGAGCTATTCCATTCTGTGTGGGAATGTCTGCACACCTTTATTACGGCTTTAATAGTAACACCTTGCTTTAATCTGCATTAATATTCAGGTGAAGATGAGTGTGAAGGAACCCCCTTGCCTCAAAGCTCTTCTTGGAGGGTGAGCACAGTTAAAGATAACCGTCCCCCAAAGCACTGATGAAGCCAGGAAGGTTTGGGAGCTGTTACAGGGATCCAGCTGCGCATCTGGATGGCATGGGAACGTGCCATCGTGCTCTGGCCGGCTCGGAGAGCAGGAGGAGCAGGCTCCTGTGGCATTCCCTGCGGACCCTGACAATCTGGGGTCACTCTGGATCCTGCTTATAAATCTCATTTCCAACAGCTTTCCTGTCCTTCAGCCCTGGCCGTGGAGCATGACTTACGGGGGAACGTAGAGCTCCAAGAGGAGCACCACGGCTTGCTGCTGGGGGCCTCACCCTTGACCAGCCCGGTGCTATTAGTGTGAAGCTCTTCAGGCCGTTCTCCACCTTTTATCTTGTCAAGAGGCTGGGAGTGGAATTTGCTTTAACTGGGGCTGACAGGAACAGGAGCCGAGTCCTGTGCGGGAATAGGCCCCGCACTGGTCCATCGCACACAAACAAACCCATGGAGGAATGAACATGAGCTTGGGCAGGTGTTGCCCCTGTTTTCCCTCAAAGCTCCGTTAGCTCTCACGGAACAGGTCTCTGCCTAATTCCCACTTGGAGCATGACCCAGCGTGAGTCCAAGGCCAGCGGCCGCTGCTTTCCGCAGCTTATCCTCCGAAGACCCATATGTCCCGATCACATATTCTCAGTGGGGACGAGCAGGAATAGGTGTGAACAGGTCCTTCATGTCACCTTTGGGATATGGCAGCGAGCACGGCAGTGGCTGATGCTCGCTCCCTACCTGGGCGGTGCTCCTGGAAGGCCGGCGAGGCTCCTCCAGGTTCATCCTGACACTGGTGGTCTCCAGATGGCGCGTTTGCATTGACACCTCGCCCATGGAAACGACTTAGGAGGAGTCCCCCGTGAGCGTGTGCGGAGGGGCTGGGTTCGACGATAGATGTGGAGCGATGGGTGGACAGAAGTCACCTCTAAGGGAACGGTGCTGAGTCTGCCCTGGGTTTGCCCGGCACGGTGCCAGGCATTCATAGCTGTGACAGGGACAAACAGCAGGACTGTGGCCAGTGTTGGGAGAAATAACTAGTCCCTAAGGAGCTCCTGGGCTTGCAAAGTACTTGTTTGCTCCAGCAAGATGGATTCTTTAAAAAAACCCCTTAATTTTAACCGGTGTAATTTCCTCACTGGCGGTGGCAAAAAGGCAGTAATAGTAATAAACCCTCAGCGTTATTTTTCAAGTGCCTTTTTTAACAAGGGTTAATCAGCAGTAAAATTAACAGGCCCCTGGAGGGAGCTACCAGCAGTCCCCGCTGACTCACGGGCTGAAATTTATTGCAGCAAGGAGCTGGTTTGCATTTCCTCCCGCATGCGGAGAGGGCCACTAACAGAAGATGTTTGTAGGGAAAAGGGGTGGAGAGCAGGGAGGAACGCAGGCCAGCAGAGTCGGTTTGGTTATAAAGAGCTAGGGAGGAAAGAGAGGCAGCACTTCAGCCCGCACCTGGGTCTTCAGCGGACTCGGCGATGGCAGACAGAAAAGCTGAGTCACTGCATTCCTCCATAGGGCTCTTGGGCATTCCCGCAGGTAGGGATCGAGCCTCTTGGCATGGGAAGATGGGGTTGGGACTAGCTTGCACGGACAACCCCCTTTCCAAAGGGGGCTAAAGAGTCTGTTTATTCCGAATCTTCTCTGCCTGGGTAAAGCTTTTAGATCCGGAGATCCCCGTGCCTGTTTCAGCAGCCAACAAAATATTTGTCTTGGCTCTCAAGCGCTGGCCTGAACTTTTGGACTCGGTCCATCCTGGGTGGGAAGCAAAGCAAAACTTTCTGGTAGTCATTTTCATAAATGATCTTTACTGGGATGCCCTTTCTTTCCCTTTCCTAGCCTTTTCCCCGCAGCTCTGCTCTCTGTGCTCACTCCCTTGCATTCGCTCCTTCTTTGCATCCTGTCGTTCTGAGTGCTGCCCCTTTTCATTTTTTAGGCTGGTTTTCTGCAGGCACAAGGCTTCTGCGCTCCTTCTGTGCGCCTGCCTGCCTCCTTTGTAACTGGAACCGGAGAGCTGATTCTTGCCTTTATCTGACGATGGGGGAGCACTTTCAAGCATGATTAAGTTTGAGTTTGTTCAAACTAGGCACCCAGAAAGAAGTGGGACCGTGGGCACAAACCAAGTTACAACCTCCCCCCGCCCCCAGCTCCTTAGATTTTATTATTTTCAGATCTTGTGCTGCTATTTTTTTTCTCTGTCCCCTGCTCTTGCCACTCTGGTTCTCTCCTAGGTTTTTGGGCAAAGTTTACCATCTCTTTCTTTTTTTCCCACCTCCCTTGTCGCACACAGGATCCCTCTTACTGGCAGCGCATTTCTACAGCTTACCCAGAGCAGCCCCTCTCATCCCCAGCACAGCTCTCGGAGTCCTCCTGTTGATGTTATCGTCTCTTTTGGCGTATGCAGGTAAGGCTCGGAGGATGGCCAGCTTCAAGGCCTCCCCCTTCTGTAGCTTCGCGTGTATTGGGTCTCCTTTGCCAACAGGTTCGTACAAACCCTTGCCAGACCCCCCATCCATTCTCCTAGAGTACGTCAACACGGCAAACTTCTGTGTAGGCAACCGAAGAAACCAATGTTAGTTATGAACGAATGCTTTCTCAGGGTGTCCAAGGGCTTGAACAGGCTGAATACGTGATTTCTTTGAGGGGGGTTCCCAGGCTTTCCGAGAGTTCTTTAGTCACCCATGGGTCAAAAGGGCATGTCGATGCATGAACGCCAGGAGATCTGCTTCACTCCACACGTTTTAGAATGAATGCTGCGTTATTTCTCCTTTGTAACTTGGAGCGATGAGGACGTGAAAATCCAAGATCTGATGCTGGTATTTTTTCCTCTTGTAGAGGAAAAGCAGAGAGCTTGGGAGAGTCACTACACATATTTTAACCCATAAAACATAGGTCCACCTCTTCTCTCAGTCAGTGGTGGCACAAGGCATTAGTAGAAAGCGCTTAGAAGCAGCTGTGTTGATGGGACCATATGGGATGGACCACTGGGCAGGTGATCTTTCACAGCTGGTGGGAACCAACAGCCTCCCACCAAAGGCAGGAATTTCTGTGCTCCCTTCTTCCAGGAGACACGCGTTTGTGTGATGACAGTCCTCTAGCTTTGGGGGCTCATGCAGCAGAGCTCTTGCTTCCCTTCCCAACTTGAGCCTGGCTCACGAAGCTCTATCAGTTTGAGGAAGGAATCACAGAATCATAGAATCCTAGGCTGGAAGGGACCTCAAGGATCATACATGAAGCATAGGTCCATTCCAAAGCTTGGAAGGAAGCTTTCAGGCCTATCCGTGCTGATCAGTACCCTCACGTCGTGACATGAGAAACATAGCAGTAAAAATAAGGGACTTTGTGACATTGTTTGGGGGTAGTAGGGGGGTTCCATTCCACTTGAATATTTTAAATCAAGGTCTTTGTCATTTTGGGGATCAGGATACCAGACAGAATAATTCTTGAGAAGGAATGAGTTTTGCAGCCCCTATGCTTCTGTCTTCTGAGAAGGCCCAATTATTTATGGGGATCCAGCAGGTTGTATGACCCTTGTGGTTCAAACCTTGGACCTGACAGCTTTCAGCAGGAACAAAACAAACCACCAGGCGATCCAAAAGAAAGAGGTGTCAGGGCTTGATTTGCATGGTCTTGTTATTGAGTCTGGTAGCCCCATGCTAGCATAGTGATCACGCTTCCAACACACCAGGGGCCTACAGCACAGCTGCCTGTCCTAACTACGCTTCCCATAACCTACTGTCTCGAAATCACAGCTCTGTCTCCGTTGTCATTTGTTTCACAGGAATTCGGAGAAGCCTAAGAAATGCCTCCCTGTTCTTCTCTCTCTGCCTGACCATCTCAGTGTTCTGGTGCGGCTATGGAGTGGTCTTCATCCTGGGAGGACAAGGAGTTTTGAACGACGCTGGCGATTTCCGCAATGCCTTGGTGCCTGGCCTGGTCACGTTTACTTTGGCCCTACTCATTATTGCAGTGGTGGGCTTCCTTTGCAGAGAGGTCATCCTAGCTACGATTGCTTCTGCTGTCTCACTTGCCAGTGCTCATGAAGTTGCCATGCGTTACAGCGCAGCTTTCGGTTCCTCTGCTGTGGCTTGCAATTATATGATTGTCTGCTTGGTTGGTGGTTACTTTGCCCTGGGAAGGATTCTCTATTTCCTAACCAAAGAGAAAATTGCCCTCCCAGGCACAGATCTGGCCAAGAAAAAGACTCACAGACAGATCCGGTCCACCACTGGTGGCATGAATCATTTTGCAGCCACCGGTCTGATCCTGAACATGCTATCTGCCAGTGTCTTTGGCTGTAGGCTCCTGGGCGTCACTGGCAAACTATTTGTTGGTCAAGTGCCCTGGCTGTGGGCAGCAGGGATCTACCAGATTGGCATCTGCATTTTGTCATACCGTGCCATGGATGTACTCATGGCTACGTTCTTCGGTTTCACCTCCATCCTGAAATTTGCGGGAGGCTATTGCCTTCTGTATCCAGTCTGGCAACCAGAGGAGCCATCTTTCCCTACTCCGTTCCTGGTGGTTTTCTCAATTCTCTTTGCTGTCTTGGCTCTTTTCCTCGCCCTTAAGAGCCCAGTGGATGGCCTGTATTTGCTGTTCTATGTGGCCTACTGCATCGCATTAGCTTGCCGGCCCAAGGGATTTTTTGAAGGTGGACCCCAAGGTGTGGCTGTGGCCATCTTTGTGGCCTCAGCCTTGATGACTCTAATTCACCTGTACAATGTGAAAGCAAGTGCCAAGATCCCAACGGGGAAGGGTGCTGTGAAGGCCCTGCTTGCTCGCAGCAGTTTTCTGAAGCTTCGTGAAGGGGCAGACCTTCACGCTCCCTACCTAGGGTATTCCAAGTACGCAGATGCAGAGGTACTTGGCTATGCATGCAGTGTCCTCGCTTCTTTTGCTCTAACGATGACAGGGGACCCCCAGGCGCCGCTTGCTACTGTTGTAATTCCATGGGTAGTGGTAGCTGGAGGGATCCTTAAGCTTCTAGGTGGCTCAGTGGCCTTTGCCCGGGGTAAAACCCTGGAGAGCAGTGCCTTCATTCTCTATGCTGTCATGTGGATCATCTGGGGCTTGACAAGATACGGTGGCCTCTATGGCACTACCAGAAGCTTCCACGCAGCGGTAGGCATCATTGCTTTCATGCTCTTCAATGGCTTCATTGTCTTCTGCACGCTCTTCTTAAACGTCGCCTGGTTCTTTTACTCCCTCACTTTCTTGCTCATAGCTGTCAGCTTCCTGCTGGATGCCATCCATGCTCTTCCAGCTGGCTATGACATTGCTGCCACTCTCATCTTTGGTCTGGTCAGCTTTTACTGCTTCCTGTCTGCCCTTTTTAACAGTGTCTTTGAGGGTTCCTGCTTACCAATGGGTAGGCCCATCGTGCAGCTTAGTGGCGTGGGGGGAGGAATGACCAAGTGCCTTCACCTGCCTGCCAGGAAAGCTTCCTCGGTCAAAAGAATTGCAGGTAAGGGAAATACACAGGGCATGATGGGGGGGTGGAGGGTAGATTCTGGGAGGTTTCGTAGCAGAACACTATTAAAGAGCGTTTTTCCGATCTAGATGTGCAAACCATGATAATCAGATGACATTTTGATGAAGTGGGCCAAGTTAGAAGAGTCGTTAGAAGCTTAAACACACTATGGGGGAAGTACGACCAGTTCCTTGATAGACACTGGGTTTAGCAGTGAATTTGCTGCTGTCTCTCCTGTATCATATCCCGCTCTGCTCATCCGATCTGAGATACAAGAATCCTCCAGGCTGGGGCTACCACTGAAAGCTCGGTACAGAGAAAGCAGGGCAAACGCGTGGTGCTTGCTGTCTCCCCAGGGCTGAATGACTTCTGGCCCTGAGGAGCATGGCCCAGTACTCTCCTAGGTGACAGATCTCCTCTTGGATGGATGCTAGAAAATGCCCTGTCAGAAGAAATGCTTTGTTAGTTGGGAAAAGGAGCTGAGAGCACCTAATTGGCTGTTTTGTCGGTGGCAGCTCTTCCGTGAATTACAGCCCCTTGCTTCTAGTCGCTCAAGGGGTTCTGCCCTGTTCACATGCCAACAGATATCCTGAAGAATGGAGGAACCTGTGGCATCCCCACTGATACTGTGTACGTGCTTGTGGCAGCCTGCAATCGGCCTGATGCTGTGGAGAAGGCTCACCGGTAAGTCTGGCTGCCCTGGTGAGGGCTTCCTTGGCAAAGCTAAAGAAGCTTCTAGGACTTAGAGCTGCTGCTGAGCACTGGCTACAGCAACTGTTGAGAGCAATGAGACGCATAGCTTAGCCTTCATGGGAACAATAAGGTAACGAGCCTGGGGTAGAAGATCCGAATGAGGAAAGGAGACAGTTGAGCTGGAATTGCTTTCCAGGGTATTGAAGGCTCCTGGCGGGTGGTGGAGCCAGGTAGCTTGGATAGCACAAGGAAACCCAAAGAAGCGGCAAATGGGGTGGGGGATTATTGTGCGTATTTGTAGGTACGTATTGTCCCAACCAAAATCCTTCCTGTGTTTAACAAATGCCTCTAGCTGTAATTTCGTTAGCAGCTGGGACCCCTCATGTTAATGGGGCTTGCTCAGAACTTGGGCAGTTGGGACTTTGACCCATCACTGCGCAAGAAGCTAAAACCTTGATCTGGAGTAGGCATTCCTGATTAGGAATAGTCATTAGTGTCCCTTCTTGCAGGTCATCTCTTGAACAGTCCTACTTTTACTACAGACTGGTGACCCAGGACAGAGCCTACACACTTTGCCTTAACTCGAGGCCTCACCAACACAATTTCCTTCTCAGCTTGAAAAGAAATCCCCATCTTACTGCCAGGCTCACTTTTCTTGCCTCCTTTCCAGCTCCAAGCGCCAGGCTCAAGATCGCCCCATGTCACTCTGGATTTCTAGCCTGAAGCAACTGGAACCTGCAAAGCATTTGTTCACTCCCCTCCTCTGGGACTTCATGGAGGCTGCCTGGCCATCTCCCATTAGCTTGGTGGTTCCCAGAGGTGAGGAGATGCTCTCTGGAGAGCTTTGGCTTTGAAACTCCAACTTGACTCGCACCTCCCTGCAACGCCATGCGCTCCATGGAAATATTTCTGGTAAGACCATTGTGTTGGGACTGATGTACACCCCTAAGTGCTGTCTGACTCTTCCTTCTGCAGGCGAGTGGGTGGACTTCCTGGGGATGAAGGACTCTGCCAAATACGTTGGTACCCCTCAGAGCATTGCCATCCGCATCCCCGACTGCTCTGTCACCACACACCTCATCGACCTGGTGAGTGGCCAGAGCACGCTCATCCCAGCAGCACGGGTGGCCAGACCTTGCCATTCCGCTGTCTGGGGAGCACGCTTGGTGTCACAGAATCACAGAATTACAGAATGGCAAGGGTTGGAAGGGACCTCCGGAGATCATCTAGTCCAAACCTCGTCAGTCACCAGCACCCAGGTCCTCTGGCCTGCTGGAGGGGAGGAGGGTTGGGAGAAGCTAGAGCTCTTTGCCTGCCCTCCTGGCATGTCACCTCTACTCTCTTTTTCCTTTTCTCAATGAGGTGAGGATCCTAGCGTGTGTCAGGCAGGTTTGGGGCATTAAAAGTGCTAAAATGAATAACTCCTGCAAGAAAAATGTCTTTAAGAAGGGGTGAGGTATGCAGGCAGCTGGTAGCTCATTTTATTGCAGAAAAGAGGGTAAAAGGAATAACCACCAGGTCAGCAAGCCAGAAAATATGTAATTAACAGACACTGATTTCCTACGTAGAACACTTTTGTTGTAAACACGGGCTTACCTGAAGCCGGAGTAACTTCAGAAGGTCCAAGGAACTGTGGTCACCCTGCACGTTCTGCTCATTTCTGGGACAGACAGTGTAGGTCTTTGGCAATCGCTACTGCCAGAAAACAAAATGTTCTTTCCTAACAGACATCAGCAAACCCCAGTTCAGCGGGGTGTTGGTCACTCCTACGCAGATTTGGTGGGACTGTGGTTGCCTGCAGAGTAGGTGTCTCTACCTGGGCGAGGCACGCTGAGCTCTTTTTAGAGTGGCAGAGAAGCACGAGTGCGCGTCGAAGTTCAAACCGTCTGTTCTATACAGAAAAACCTGCTCAGAGCTTTTATTCCCAACTTTCTGCCACCAGGTTGGCCCCATCGTGGTCACGTCAGCTAACCCGACGGGAGAGGCAGACACGACACACCACAACCAAGTGTACGCCAAGCTGGGAGATAAGGTAAGTGAGGCTTTGCATTCTGTCTGGTCCCGAAAGATGCAGGGGTGGAAGAACACAGCCACTCTGTTACCAGCAGGCAAATCAGTAGATAATATCAAGAATCTGGGGAAGCATCTCATTGCAAAACCTCACGGACCCTCCTCATGTTGGTGTCACAGTGAAAGAACAGCGTAAAATACAGAACTTGGTGGAAAACCAAAATTCTTCTGGTTTATACAGTAGAGCTATGGGTTGGCAATGTGAGTTAGTTTGTATTCCAACAAAGAATGATACCGGCCACAAAAAAGTGCTTCTTTGCTTACACAAGCAAGAAAACCACTGACGCTTGAATGCACCAGGGCTCCAGCTGGGATTGAGCTGTCAGAACACAGGGGATTCCCATCTAAAGCTGAAGCTGGTCTAAAACTGGTGCCAAAGTTCTAAAATATCCCTGGCTTTCAGAAGGTTCCTAAGTTCTGGAAGTACAATGGCCATGGCCATTCAAAGGGCTGTCTTTTGTTTCCCTGCCAAATCCTGAGTGCGCTACGTTTCGTATGCCCGTGGCAGCTTATGTGAGGGCAGATTTAAACAAAAGGAGGTACAAATCTTCTGCCTCTCACTCCTCAGAAATCTGGTTTTCTACACATTTTCTTTGTGGATGGGACTTCAAAGCTCCTCATGTGATGTAAACCCGTCTTTGCTCTACTGCTGACCTACGCTCCGTGGAGCTCCCTCTCTCTTTGCTTTTATTGAGTTAATTCTTTCCAAATTCAGCCCTTAGTGACAACACAATGGGGTGGGAAGGAGCAGAGTCGCCTTTAATGATAATTACCTGCTGGTGAGAGGGGGAAACTGCCCCCTCTTTCCCCAAGTGCCTGGGGTGGGACGTGGTGTGAAGGTCTGGTGCTTTTCAGGTGGATGCAGTTCTTTGTGATGGGCCTTCTCCAGAGAACATTGCCTCCACCGTTGTGGACTGCACCAAAATCAACAGTGGAAACATAGGATTCTTCAGAGTTGGTATCATCCCCAAGTCTGAGGTAAACTTAATCTTGATTTTATTTCTGCTCCCTTTCTCCATCTCCATTAAGTGGGTTTCAGACTGGAGGTTTCCTAGTTCCGGAAGGGGGTGAAGAAATCTGTGATAGCATGAGGAGATATCATAGGGTGGCTTGGAAGAGCAGAAACCCAGGGCTCCATGTTGCCTGTGTCCTGATCCTGCCTCCAGGCCACCGCTGCCCCTCTCTGGGCTAAGCACGTTGCTGGGGAACGTGCGAGGTGAGACGGATTTGTCTGCGGAAAGAGCTCCGAGATGCAAGGTCACAGACCTCCACGGGGCAGGATTTCCATTTCTACCTGCCCCAGAGACCTCTGGGCAGACAGGGCTCACTACAGGAAAGGAGCGTGTCCAGAGAAGGGCAACGAAGCTGGGGAGGGGTCTGGAGCCCAAGGCTGATGGGGAGCGGCTGGGGGAGCTGGGGGTGTTCAGCCTGGAGCAGAGGAGGCTGAGGGGAGCCCTCATCGCTCCCTACAACTGCCTGAGAGGAGGGGGGAGCTGGGGGGGGGTCGGGCTCTGCTCCCAGGGAACAGGCGATATGACAAGGGGAAATGGTCTGAAGTTGTGCCAGGGCAGGGTGAGGTTGGGCATGGGGAACAATTCCTTCCCCAAAGGGCTGTCAGGGGCTGGAAGGGGCTGCCCAGGGAAGGGGTCGAGTCCCCACCCCTGGGGGGATTTAACAGCCGGGCAGAGGCGGTGCTGAGGGCCAGGGTTTGGGGGTGGGATGGCAGGGTTGGGGGAACGGTTGGGCTGGAGGAGCTTAAAGGTCTTTTCCAACCCAAACGATTCTGTGATTCCATGGAATGCTTAGTGTAATCCCAAGGCTGAGCCCAGACGCCTCACTTGAAAAAGAATAGGGCCTTATTCCAACAGCTGGAGAAGAAATTAGTGCTTCCCCCTAATTACTGACCCACTCACGGCTGTGTTTACTAATTCCAGGTGCTGCAGATACTGGAGCGGGTGCAGAAGCAGCACACCTTGGTTCCTCACAGCGGCGCTTGCACAGCGAAAGGCCGTGAAGAACACCCGGACCGCGGCCGCGCTGTGCACAACGGGGTGGGCACGGCTGCCTCGGGAGAGGCCGCGCCGGTGCGGGCCCCCGACGAAGGCTGCGAGAATCACACCCGCCTCTGACATACAGGTCGGGTCGGGGAATTGGGGGAGGCTTCCCAGCTGCAGGGGTGACTTACTCATCTTTCTATGGATACTGCTAAACTGTCCCGGTGCGGAGCTGGCTTACACACCACAGTCACCCAGAAGTAAAATTTTCACGGACGGAGCCTGCCAGCTCTCGCTGCAGATCAGACGTGGCCAAAGAAAAGCGTTGTATCAGTGGGGGACTGGCCCCAGGGTAACAGAGCTTTTTTTCCTTCCACTGGGAGCTAATTCCTTCGTTTAGGGGCCCAGGGAAGCGTTTCATAATTAGGTGTTGGGGGGAAAACACTGCGTGAAACTTGAAGTGGGAGGGGGAGAAGGGGAGATGTGTTCAGGCACCGGTGAGCACGGTGGATTTTCTAAAACAGGCGAGGCAAAGCCCGGCCGTGGGAGCGGGGGCTGTGGCCTGGTACGTCTTCTGCAAACGGAGGCCACAGAACCCAACGCTAAAGAGAAACGCCATTGTCCCAGATGCCATTTTCTGTATTTCACCGTCAGTGCGAGGGTGGAATTACCATTTTGATGACCCCGACAGCATCTCCTGAGGAGCGCCGGAGCATTGTGGAAGAGCCTCCCTTCCCACCTTACCTTCCAGAGTATGAATTTCGGGAGAACCATCTGCACTGCCTTTGGGGGTGCTAGAAGCTGGTCTCCTGCCCTATAGCATAACGGTGCCCATCTCATGGTGCGCTTCCTCTGGAGCGTGGATTTAGTGCAGGGTGGTGGCTGCTGACCCGGGAGGGGGTGAAACGAAGTTTCCAGCCAACACAAGGAGTTTCCCTTGGGAAAAGTGTTGATCTTATTCTTACCTGACTCAGGTGCAAGGTGCTGATCAAACTCCAGCTGAAACCAATGGCTTGGTTCATTGATTTCACCTGAAGTTCTGCTGGAACTTAAGCATAAACGCTGTGCAGTCGGAGGAGCTCAACCTCTAGGAACTACGGCAAAGCCAGGTCTATCTCAGCTTGCTCTTACAGAGCTGGCTCTCTTCCTGCAGAGAAAGAAGATGCCGGATAATTGAGTATGTTAAATAATTTTGCTGGTCTACTTACTGTATCTCTTTGGAGTTTATTAAAACGGATTTTTAGAAAGCAATAAAATATTTTCAATAAACTGATGTCACACGGGACTCCGCTGTCGTCTCCGGCAAGTACCGGGGAAAAAACCTTGTGGCTGAAAGGGTCGTGGATTTGACCATGTCAGGGTTCCCGGCCACACATGAGGGATCCGACCAGGGAATCGAACTGGTGGGGAGGAGGAGGGAAGGAGAAGATCGCTCTTAACATCACCCCCCTGGGGCCAGCTCCTTGAATTTCGCCCCTTTCCTTAACTCAGTAAAAAAAAACCCCAACCCATAAACACCGAAACCTGAGGGGGTGTGGTAAGAAGCGCTAATCCCGAGAGGTGCTGAAGCATCACCGCGCCTTTCGCTGTGGGAAAACAACCCTGGCTTAAATACGCCGGGGATGCTGCTGCCCCGCGCCGCAGAGAAGGATGCATTCCAGCGTGCCCCGAGGGAAAAGCGCTTTAAAAAGTGGGATTCTTCACGAGGTGCCTCCAGTTTTTCTCTCCCGCTCTCTCGCCATGGTGCTTGTTTCCCGCGGAAAGTTTTGATCCCGGTATCAGGACGCTGGGCCGACGCGCGGGGGAACCGGCCCTCACCCTGCTGAGCGAGGTGCGAGAGGGGGAGAGGTTTCGTTTACATTCTGTCCTTGGTTTACCCCACCTGCAGCTCGCCTGTGTGCAAGCAAACTGGAAAGAAAGTTCAGGAGGGAGGAGATTTAAATGGGATGTTTCAGTTAAATCACGGAAAAAAAAAAAATTTCTAATATTTCCCAAGTTTTCCCAGCATTCAAGGTGAAGAAAAACATTTTTAAAGAGAAGTGGAGAGAGAGGAAAAGCCACCCTTTTAAGTGGCAAATCCACTTCGGTATGAAACCTGAGACAAACATTTGAACTTTTTTCAGTGTGTGTTCTGAAAAAACGCAGATCAAATCCCTTTGGGGGCATCGACAAGAATTTATTGAATATTATCATCGCTTTAAAAATGTAGGTTTGGGTCAAAAATGGTCGCTCAGCCCTCCTCGGAGGCAGCTGTCATTGAGCCCTCCTGGTGCTGTTCCTCTCCTGTCCTGCTCAAAGGGAAGGAATTGCTCCTGCTCCGCTGGAATTCCCAAGGAGAGGGACAGAAGGGGACCTGGGGTCCTCAGACCTCCATCACTGGGGGGTTGAAGCGACCGAGGAAAATCAGAGACTTCTGAGAATGGCCGATTTTGGTTGCATTGTCAACGGCTCAGAGGCCTTTAGGCCTGAAAGGTCACCCTGGGAGACAAAATAATCTCATGAATGCTCCTCTTTGTGAAATAGCCAAGACTTCAGTCCCACTGGGGTTGGAAACAGCCCAGGAAGAAGGGCTGTCCCACCTTGATTTTGCCCTTTGTGGAGTCCAGACAGTCGTGTCAATGGAAAGAAAAAAAAAAAAAAAAGAATGGAAAATAAAGAAGTGTATTTTCCAGTCGCAGGAAAAAACCAGCTCACCTTTCTGAGAATAGAGCTGGGCCATAGGAACAGGAACTGACTCAACGGCATCTTCGAGGATGCATGTTGGTAGAGTGGGTGGACCTGATGCTGGAGCGGGCTGAGTGGTTCGGAGAGGAAGGGCGGCATCGCAACCGCCTCTCGAGCGTAACCAGCTGAGCAGAAACCTTGAGGCATGGGCAGGGGCACGAATGTCCCTTGACCACCTCCAGCTTAAAGAAACACCGGGGACTGGGAGCTCGGTATCTCCTCTTCGACTCCTGCTCCTGAGATATGGAAGTCAAAGTCTGCCTGTAGCTCAGGATGGGACGTGAGGTGGAGGAAGAGGCAGAAGCAAAGTCCTGCTTAATTGGGTCAGACTCAGTCAGGCAAAACCCTTTGATCTTGGCCCTGGTGAGGGCACAGCATCTGAGAACACAACCCGTGGTGATTTTCCGTCGTACTCACCTTGCTGCATTCTTCCTGGTACCTCTCCCCGTCATATCAAGGGCCCAGGGTTATTACTACAAAAGGATCTGATAATCTGGTTTATCGCTTTTGGGGGAAATACCAGGAACAGCAAAGCAGCAGCGTCTTTCAAAATCCTGGGCCAGATCTTCGGCTGCTCCACAAAACAGGGCTTGGATTTACGTAGCTGAGAGCTGAGCTGCAGTGCCCCGCCAAAAGCCGGCCGACCCCCAATGGTCTCGAGCCATCTGGGAGTCCCCGGCATTCCTGCCAGCTTTAATACTGAATTTATAGAGCAGCTCAGCGCCGAGGCTCGGGATAAGCCAGCACAGGGATAGCCGGGTGACAGCAGCTGGACTCTCACCCAAGTCAGAAAATAACGCCGTTAAAATTGTCGTGTGCTGCGTTGTCTCCCTCGTTGTAATTCATGGTGCACCTGAACTCGTCCGCTGTGGAACAGCAGGAGAGAATTTAGCTACGTGGCGGATAAAGTCAACTGTGTAAAAAATCTTGGGAGGGAGGGTGGGAAATGCAGCAGCCTGGAAATTGGGCTTCTTGAGTGGTAACAAGGATTAACGGGATGAACTTCCAGTTGTGACTCCATCATATTCTTCCTTTCTGCCCCAACTAGAAAAGTGTCGGATGGCTCCGAGGCTTTCACCTCCTCTTCATGCACAGCTCTGCCATAGCTGGGGCTGGGGAGGGACAGGCTCGGTAGCAGGGCAGGGACCGGTGGGGTGGGATGGGACGCGAGGTTGCTGGCACCTCCATTTCCACGGTTGCTGGCATCTCGCTGCCAGCGGAGCTCAGTTGATAACTGACCGCCTGTGGGAGGGCTTGTGTTCAGGCTGGTGGCTCCTCCTGCTTGGGACCTCTACAACTGCCTGGCGGGAGCGGGTAGTGAGGTGGGGGTCGGCCTCTTCCCCCTGGTAACGGGCGATGGGATGAGGGGAAATGGTCTGAAGTTGTGCCAGGGCAGGTTTAGATTGGACATTGGGAAAAATTTCTTCACAGAAAGGGTTGTCAGGCTCTGGAATGGGCTGCCCAGGGAGGTGGTCGAGTCCTCATCCCTGGAGGGATTTAAAAGAAGGATGGATGAGGTGCTGAGGGCCAGGGTTTAGTGGTGGGATGGCAGGGTTAGGGGAACGGTTGGACTTGACGATCTTCAAGGTCTTTTCCAACCCATACAATTCTATGATCCCCTGATGGAGACGATCCTGTGCTTCCAGCTCTGTCGGTGTGGGTGCCTAACCCAACAGCTCCGTTCAGATCCAGCAGGCATCGGTGGGGTGTGAGGGTGCACAAAGACAACCAGGCAGAGGATCCGGCCCGCCGCGCGGGCTCCTGCCTCGGCACGCAAGGGATCGGTGCTGCGGTGGGTCCCCAGCTTCTCAGCCCCATGGGCTGGATGGAGGACGATGTTCAGTGCAAGGGGTCATGTTGGGGGGCGGGATGGGGAGGTCTATCCTGTCCATCCAGTTCAGCACTGCCTCTGGCCATGGTTCCACAGCCATAATAAATACCTCGACTGAAAAGCCGGTGTTGAAAGGCTGGGGAGTGTTAGCTCGTGTGAGAATCGCCTTTTCACCCCTTCCTGGAAGACGCAATGGGAAGATCTTCCTCGTGTTACTATCTCTTTCTAGATACCAAAAAAGCAGGAATTTCAGCAGGTGCTTCTGCTCTGGCCGTGAGATGGATGTCAGGGTTCAGGCCGTTATCTTGAGATCCATCTGTCTCAGCGGCTGTGGAACAGCCACCCTTCGGGACCAGCCATGCCCGGGCGCCTTTGAGGAACCTCACATTCTCCACATTCTGCTGCAGAAGCAGAAGCCTCTTCGATCACCTCCCAAGGCAGCCTGTCTTGGCTGCATGCAGCCCTCAGAGGAGCAGGCGTTGGAGGATTTCATCCCCAATTCGGAGACATTCGCTACCTGAGTGCCTCCATCCTTGGACCCTATTTTCCAGATGATCCAGCCAGCAGGAAGGCACGTGGACCTTTCATGAGGTGTTTATTGCCAAGTGCCAGTAAAAAGCCAGCTCCGATTTCCTTCTCTGACATGACACCAGTTACAGGAGGTACTGAACAACCTCTCTGGTTTGACCTGGCTGCTGGTTCACACCAAATAATTGCTCTCTTATCTGCTGAATTAATGTCAAATGTTTCTTACCACTAAGGGCTCCACCGTGACCTTGTGCAGTTGGTGGCAACACCCTAAATTAGCAGGAGGTGCCCAGATTTCCTTTGGGTGCACTATTTTTAAGAACCTGGAAGATGGGTAAGTACCAGTGGCGCTGACTCTGCCCCTGACCAAGCTCCCCTGATCTCCTTAAAATGCTTCTAAGCCCCCTAACCGCCCCTGGCATCCTTTCCCCTGCAGCCTTGCTAAGGACCTTGTCCTCCCCGCACTGGGTTATCAGATCTTACATGACCCAAGGGGTACCACAGCCCTCCCCCACCCTCCTTCTCACCATCCCCTAGAATTGCTGCAGGCCCTCCTTGCCTGCTGTGGCCAGCAGCTGCAAAATAGACCAAGTCCTAATTGGTAATGGAGGAGCCTTGTGGGAAGTAGAGGTGGTAACAGAAGTGGCGGAGGAATAAGGAAGGAGCAGACACAGCAGCTCACTACGATTCCAGGCGTGAAGAAGAAGATGAATCCAGTAGGCAGCAATGACCACGACCGCTGGGACACAGGGTCCGGGCTTGCTTCTCCTTGGCCAAAGGAAGAACTGAGATGGGGTCTCCACAGAGATAATTAATCTTGATTACGTTCCCCATCTCGCTTCCAAGCTCTAGCTCTCCAAAGACACAACAAAGTGTGAGTCAAAGGAAGCCTAAGGCCTTGTCCATGCCTCTTCACAGCTAAACTTCTGGTATGAAGCAAAGCAGCCTTGGGGGGGGTCGTAACTGAAGACCGGCTTTACACAGCAGCTGCTGGATGCTTTGAGGTTGCCTTGTCTGTGATGCTGCAGGATTTGGTGACTTTTTGAGCTTTTTGTGCATGCTTTGCCCAGAACAGCACAATTCATCCTGTCTGTTGAGGGACTGGGTCCCACCAGATGGCTGGAGGGAGGGTGCGAGCCGGGCAGGAGGGTGCGTGCGTGCGTGCAACAAAGACTAGAGATCAGTTATTTTTTCCTGCTACTCTGCGCAAAATTACGTTTAAAATGTGCGTTGATAAAATGCAAATTAATCCTCCAGGAAAATGCCTTTTCAATGATCAGGCAGTGAAAAAACAAGAAGAAGGAAGGAGGCAGGGATGGGCAGAGCGGAACCGAAACCAGATAGCACAACCCCAGGCATGGGTCAGCTCCAGGAAAGGAGTCACCAACTCAGGGGATCTGCTGACCTGGCTTAGGAATGGCTGTTTCTTATGTTCAGGTTAAGCTGTGACCGATGAAAGCTGCCAGCTGAGATTCCAGGAGAGTGGAAAAGTTCTCTTTCTGTGCTGAGACAGGGATGGGAATTCAGTGCTCTGGGAAGCTGAATCGACCAGCTCTTGCTTTCCCGAGAAAGGAGGCACTGCAGGGGCGTTGGAGGCCTGGTGGTGCATACACGGGTGCTGCCACCCTCCAGGTGTTGGTCTCGTGGTCACAGGGTGGGCCTGTCCATAGAGGGCGGGTTCCTGCCCTAAAGTTCCTATCACCAGGCTCCAGCATCTCTCCTGGAAGAGACATGTGATGCCCGTCACCGCCGGTGACATTTAGTGCAATTTACGTCCCTGATGGTGTGAGCAGGCGTTCAGTGTTGCACCAACATTCTGCTCCAATGTTTCCTTTAACAAAATAATGACTTTCTGTCCCCTTGCCTGAAACTTTCTCTCCCGCCCCTGCCTCTGCACCTCTTTCCCTCTCCCATCCGATTGCACCCACGAGTGGGCTGCTCGTCTCTGCCAGACCTGGTGTCCCATCCTTGAAAAGGGTTTTGTTAGAGCTCAGCTCGCTTCTGAGCAATCACGAGGATGAGAAGGGGGCAAAACGAAGAAACCCATCTGTGGGAGAGATTTAGGGACAATCATGGCAAGGTTTACAGCCTTGACCCCCAGCTCCGTTAGAAACCAAAGGCCCGGTTGCTCGTTGCTGGTTCCCACTTGGAAAGGAGCCTTCAGCAATATATAGCGCCTCGGAATGGGAAACACAGCAAGAGGCATTAAATATTAGCGACAGCCCCAATGAAAGGGACCTGTGTTCAGAGAGCTTGAATAAAGGAATTGAAGGCTCCCGTTGTTGACCTAAGGGAGGTGTGTTTGCTTCCCTCTAAGCTTGCAGAAACGCTGGCAGGGGCGCTCCAAGACATGGGGAGTTTGCTTGGAGTCCCAAGGCAGAATTGTGGGTACATGACCATGCAGTCATTGCTCCAGCTCCCCACCTTCTTGTCCTGAATTTATGGGAAACAGAGACCTGCTGTGTTGGTGGAGTCTGGACATGGTGCTGCTCGCTCGCAGGGAGGTTGGCGACGAAGCCGTTTTCTGGGTTAACTTGTCATGATAACTGTTCAGAGCCCAGTGATGGATTCTGCCTTGTATTTGGCTACAGCAGCAGCATCAACAACCCAATGCACAGACCAAAATCCCAGGGGAGCTCTGGAGATCCAAGGGCTAATGCTGATCTATTGGGCAGGACCTCATCACAAGTGCTCAGGACTTAGAGTTGCTGCTATTGGGAATACGATTAAATTAAACCTCCTTGGAGGTAGAAATGGGTGACCACCTTGGAAAACCGGGACTTTTCTTTGGCCTTTGTTGAGGATACCTGCTGGGCATGAGCCCCCCAGTCAGGCACATCTTCGGGCGGTTTAAGTTTTGCAGTTCCTCTGTCCCCGTGGTCTTGCACGTGCAATTGGGCATTTGGGACCAACATCACTGGAGGTTGTGGAACAACGGGTTTGCTTGTCAAGAGGAGAATCCTGATAAATCTCAGCTAAACCAGCAAAAAATTAATGGTATTGTAAAATACTGGCATTCACAGCGGTTTAACAAAAAGGCTTTGTCATGATGATGATGATATAATGGGGGTGTCACGAGGACGCAGCCAGACTCTTCTCAGTGGTGCCCAGCGCCAGGACAAGGGGCCATGGGCACAAACTGAAGCAGAAGAGGTTCCAGTTGAACATGAGGAAGAAATTCTTGACTTTGAGGGTGCCCGAGCCCTGGGGGCTGCCCAGGGGGGCTGTGGAGTCTCCTTCTCTGGAGATCTTCAACCCCCACCTGGACGCTGTCCTGTGCCCCCTGCTCTGGGTGAGCCTGCTTGGGCAGGGGGGTGGCACTGGGTGACCTCCCGAGGGCCCTTCCACCCCCGGCCATGCTGGGATGCTGGGATTCTGTGCGACTCTGTGATTCACACGAATACGTTTTGTGGAGGAGATGTTCCACTCCATTTAGCAGCGCTAAGATAACACGAAGGGATCTGATTTATTTCCTTGTTGGCAGCAAAGAGAGATGCACGCTTGTTCCCAGCAGGAGCTGGGTGAAGATGGAGGTGATTGTGTGCTTCACTGCATTACATATAACCCCCCATTTTCTTTTTATCATGCCATGCCTGATGTTGGAAAGCAGGTATGGGGCAAACACCTCTACCCCCTGGCTTCTCCTGAGTCAGCAGAATACTCAGGAGACAGTGAGTGTCAAGGCAGGAAGCCCAGGCTGTGATGAATGTTTTTTTTTTTTTTCCTGTAACATCATTTGTTTACTTTCTTATTCCGTAAACAATAAAAACTCAATCAATGCATAAAGAAGTCCCCATCTTTACATTCCTAGCTGTTGCCCTGCCCATAAATACAGGTGGCTTATTGATTTAATTCTGCTCTGCCGGTAAGTAGCTCTTTGCATAAGGGCGTTATCAAAGGAAATACCATTTGTGCTTCTCCCTGAAACGAAGCTGTCATTCGAAACCAAGAGGCTCCCGTGATTTTCTCATCCTGCTCCGTTGATAACAGAAATTACAGATTTGTCCGTAGGTCTGAAGTTGCAAACCAGTTTCTGTTTTAAGCCCTGATTTCCTGATCACCACAATGCTCTCAAGTGCTTTCCCCAAGGGCTGAGACGTCCCAGTCTGGATTTACCCTGCGGGACAGCGCAAGGCGAGAGCTGCTGCTGCTACCAAAATGCTCCCTGTGCACCGTCCCGGGAGCCCCCAGCCCCCAGGGGTAACTTTTCCAGCTGGGCCAAAACTTGCCTTGATTTACCAAATCCTGGGCCGTTTGGTGTGTGCGCTGATCACGGCAGATGGGGAGCTCCACGTCCTTCCCTGGACCTGAAATGTCCTGGGCCACCGACAGGGAGATGGTCCCAGGCAGACCCACGTCGCAGAGGTGACAAGTCGAGAAGGGACCTTCTGCTTTTCTTTGTGGGGTTGTTCCAGCTGTTTATGGCCGATATTAAAAAAAAAACAACACCTCATTTGCTTGGAAAGGCCAAGCAGCTTTTCAAGTATTAAAACATGAGGGAAGTGCCACGTTGTGGGACTTCACCACAAGCTTGAAGTTAAGCCTCTGCTGGATGGCGGTGGACCTCAGCTGGCACTTAAATGCCTTTAGTGAATAAGTGCTTCGTTGTGCCAGGGCTTGCGGAAGGTCAACCACCCCGCGCACCACGCTAACGAACCGCTGTTAGCGGTGGCCTCCTCTCCTTGTTGGGCTATTGCAGTTACCAAATTCGTTTCTCTGTACATTTAAAGCACATATTCCGTGGCAGCATCCGCAGCTGGGACGCAGATAGACCGGGAGCACGAGAACCAGGGGTAACTCTGTCCCGGCGAAGCAGCAGGATTTCATTGCGCTGATTTATTGATGACTTTGTTCTATTGATGACCCCTTTTTGGGTCCGGGCCAGAGAGGGTGATGGTATTTTAAAACTTCCCCAGAAATCCTCGCAGGAGCCTTCAGCTTACCCAGCCTTCTGTGGTTTCCCACGCTTCTGCCGGCGCGTCCCCACACCCTGGCAATGTGGTGCTGCTGGCTGGCCCCTTATCCCAGGCACGGACCGGGCTGATCCGCGCTGGAGAGGACAGGGGGACGCGGTTTGGTGCACGAGGAGGAGGGGGATGCCTGGTCCAAAAATCAGGGAGCACTCTGCCCTGGGGAGGGGGGGGGGGGGGGGGGGGGGGAGGCTCTGCCCCTTGCCCGAGGCTGAGCCAGACCCCTCCTGGGCTCACTTTGTTTCTCCAAAGAGCCCTGGGCAGCCCCTGGGGCTGGCGAAGAGGAGCAGGGCTTTACTCTGCTCTTGCAAAGCTGTGCCCGGCCGGCGGGGAAGGGAGGGCCAGCACTTTGTGGCGGTTACGGGGACATGGCAGGAGGAGGGAGCCGAGCATCACCTCCGGGGAGGAACGGGGGCTCCTGACACACGGACTGGTCATATAGGTGCCGCCCTGGCCGATGGCTCTGCGAGGCAGAATACAGGCTTGTGTGAAAGAGAAAAGGGCCCAGTGTGTGCCGAGGCTTGTTTAGCTGTCATAAGGCATGTGCAGGGAGGAGAGTGTGACTTCGCTCCTCTTGCAGATGCTGGCACGGGCTGGGAAACCACAGGAGGCTGGGAATGCCCGGCTGCGCCCATGCGGAGCGAACAGCGGCTGCCCCCAGCCCGGGAGCGGAGGGGTGCAGGGGGGTTTGGAGGGTCAGGAGGCTGCAGGGTGAAGGGGAGCCTGTGTTCGGACCCGAGGAGCGGCTGCCAAGGATTTTTAGTCGGGAGTTTGGGGAGCTGCTTGCATGAAACAACATCCCTTGCCCGGAGCCAGAGAAAAAGGCTGCTGTTTATTTATGGTGACTTGCTGAGCCCGAGCTAAATAGCAGGCTGCACCTCGCGGAGGATCCGATGGACAACAACGCCAGCGCCAAAGCAAGCTGAGCGCGGTTAAAACCGGAGTTACTGTTTACATGTTAGTAATGAAGCGTGGGAGGAATCCAGCCCCAGGAGCTCCCAGGTTTGGCTGCTCAGGTCCCGGCGTCGGGCAAGCAGGGAGGGAGCGAGCCCCTGCCCGGAGGCGTAGGGGAGGGATGTGGCCGGAGGGACAAGTCCATGAGGGAGACAGAAAGATGCTCCAAAACAACGCTAAGGGAGAAGTAAAAGGGAAGGGGCTCGTCCCTTGCGTGGTGGGAGGTGGTCGTGTGGCCGTGCTGAGGGAGCAACGCCCCTGCCCGGAGCAGGAGGGAGGAGAAGGAACAACTGCAGGGAACTGGCAGGGATCTGCCGCTTGGACACAGCCTCCAGCACAGGAAAAAACATTACCCAAAGCCTCCGGATCTGTAACGCGCGCCTCGGCGTTTTGAGGCCAGCCTCTTGCCTTCGGGCTCTCACTCATTGTTTCCTTGGTTGAGGTTTGTCTTTATTAAGAGCAAATTTCCCTCGTCCCTGACTCCCCCCCCGGGCCTTATTTGCTTTGGGGGAGAGGAAAGTTCTGTCCTCTGCTCTTGGCAGAAAACTCCCTCCCCTCCACGCCGCGTAATGCGGGTCCACGTGCGTGGGGACGGCTCCCAAGGCAGCGTGGCCAGGGGCCACCGACCCTCTGTGGCTCCCAGCTTGGCCATGGACCCACACCAGCCTCGGCGTCTTGCGAGGAGCTGGGCGCCCCGAAACCAGCTGGGGAGTCCCCCGGGCCAAGCTGGGAATGGCTGTGAAGGTGCCGGAGAAGGATGGGGGGGCGTGGGGGGGGAGTTGCTTGCCGTAAGCCCTCCGTCAGAATCGCGCCTTCCAATATTTATTCCTTCCTCTAGCTGTGGAGCTTTGCAGTTTTTGGAGGACGAACAGCTCGGTGGAAACCAAATGAAACTCAAAGCCTCTTCCTTACGTTCCAAAAAGAGGATTTATTTAGTGGATTTCAGCAGTTTAAAATACACAGATCTGAGTGTTGTGGAAGGGGATATACGAGCAGGCGTGACATTCACAGTTCAAGGCGTTTAGGAAACACGGGCGCTCTGGGAATTCCTGCACTAAAGCATCAGCTCCTGATCCCGCTGGCACTCCGTGGGCAGCTCTCCCGGCGGTTTCGGGCACTTACTGGAGATAAACAATAAATAGCCGCAGAAAGCTCCCCGGAGAGACGCTGGGTGGGGAAGTGCTGCTCTTTCCCAAGTGCTAGATTAGGGAAGGTACGGCTTTGGCAGGGTCACGTGCCCCCTGCGAGGCCTGGGATGCCTCGTGTCCTTCGGTGAGGCCAGACGCTGGTCCTTCGCTCGGGGGAAGCCTCCTTTGGTTTCAGACTGCTCTGCTCTTCACGCTCTCAAATATCTGCATCACCTTGACTGCTGGTACGCAGCCTTCTCTCACGATGGTGATGCCACCTTCCCGGAGGAAGAATGAGAAGGTTAGGATAATCCCCAAAGGGTGAAAGAAGGGGATGGGGACACAAAGGAACATCTTGGACCAGTAAAGCCATCCAGATGCTCAGGCCATCCAAATAATAATGCTGTGCAGCCAGAGGACCAGAAACTTTGTCAGAAAGCAACACCACCCACCGACACGGACCCCATGATTTGTTCAAGGCTTTAGTTTTCCTCTAGAGAATCCCACTCAGATGGGATTCAGACAACCCACTCAGACAACCCAGACCCAGCTAATGACACCCCAGCCTGTGCTGTTCCACCATCGTGGATGAGCTCCCATAACACCTTCATGCCGGTGGTCTACAAGGAGGATACACCCCTCCTTTCAGAAGCAGCCACCCTCCCACTTGAAGCGTTTTTGCTCTTACAAGGCAGATTTTGCTTGCACAACCGTGCTTCTGCCTTGTTCTCTGTCAACACAGAGGCCCTCCAAGGACATCTTTTGTTTGTTCCTCTTCATCAACATGTTTGCAAATGTCCAGGCACTCAAGAACTGTTACTCTTGGAGCAAACTGTGCTGCCAGACTGATACTATTGAAAGGCATGGAAACATCCCAGGAAAATGCAATTGCTGACATAGCAAGGGTGGTTCTCACACTCACTTTCATCAATCTTCGTGCAGTTGACCACAGTTGATGCCACCACCTCATCAGATTCTCCATCACAGAGAACACCCTCCAGCTTATGGCCAAGACGCCTGTAGGGAAAAAAAAAAAAACAACCAATAAAACTACACCATACTTCATATTACATTCAGTTCCCGTCAACGTGAGGCATCAAATCGTGATCTACACGCTGCTTAAACTTGCTGGCCACCCACCCGAGCGGCGGCTTGCGCTGCGATAGGGGTGCCAGTGAACAGGGTACTCACGAGATGACCATGTCATGGTGCGTGCTGTCAACCTCTCCACTGGGATTAGCGGATGTGATTGCCAAGGGTCCCGTCATGTCGATGAGGTGCACCAGGACGGTCAGGTCGGGCACTCTGATCATGATGCTCTCTTGAGTTCCCACTCGGCTGTAGCCCGCTCCAACCCCTGGAAAGACGGACAGAGGACGTTGGCAGAGGCAAGGCTGGCACCACGCCTGGCATGGTGTCAGAGGGACACCTCCAGCTTTCTCTGCAAGTGACCCTGCTCCGCGCCCCAAACAAAACCGCGAGGCTCTCTGTATAGTTCCAGAAAAGTTTCTCAATGGGAAATCCACAAGAGCAGCTGTGAGACGTGGGGACTGACCGCAAAAGGAAAAGATCAATGGCTGAAGACCAGCAGAGCTGCCTTGATGGACATAGGATCTACCTATACCACAATGCCTATCTCCTTGTGGTCGTTGCCTACCCTCCCGCCCTCTGTCACCCACCTCTGCCTGTCAAGCACACGTAACTCCTGCTGTTCCTTCAGCCTTTAACATTTTCCTTCATTCCCAGAAGCCAGCTTTGAGTGCAGGTCCCACTGCTGCTCACAGGGGTTTGACTTTGTTCATACGGTAGGAAGGAAGAGGCCACGAGAAGAGAAGCCCATAGGAACCCCTGTTCCCCCCGGGACCTCTCACGTGTCTTTGATGCTCCCCCCAGGGGTTGCTCCTTCCTAGCTGACAGCTACGAGCTTGAGAGAGGTGACCCTCCCAGGCTGATGGCTCTCCTGTTGATGCGTCGTTCCAGCTCATTAACACCTTCTGCTAAACATGTACCAAGGCAGGGAAGAGCTCCGGAGATGATTTCTCAGGACAAACCAAACAGAATCTCTCCCCGTTGGCATCCCAAAGGGTGTGTGGATCGCAGACCTGCTGTGTTGAAGACACGAAAGAGGGAGGGAAGGGCTGTCCCGTTCATCTCACCTAACTTCTTCAGCCACTCTCCTTTCTTGATAATGCAGCCGATGCCACCAGGGTAAACATTTTCCATGAACTCCCAAAGCAGCGGGCTGATGGGGGGGGCAGCTGCTCGCAGCTGGTCCAGGTTTGAAATAAAGATGCAGATGGGCTTCTCTTGAGGCCTGTCCTGCAAAAACCGGGAAGAGAGGAAGAGGAAAAAATAGATGAAGAGCGAAAGTTTGCGTTGAGAAGGTCGAAGCCCACTGGAATCCTCGTTTGCCTGCTTCCCAGGGACTAGGAGCCCCACGCAACCGAGAAGCTCTCTCTGCACGAAACGCTGAGCACAGGAGGGGGCTGCCCGCTGTGACTGGTGCCACAGCTCAGATCTGCCCATGCAAATGGGAGAAGGGAGAGAACAGCCTTGGGATCTGGGTGGGACGCAGCCAAATCCCCTGCTTTAGGCACCACCAGCGGCGGGATGGCGATGCTCTGCTCGCTATCCGTGCTTTTAACATCTCATACACCAGGGGCTTGATTTTTCACCTAGCTTATGCTGGTATAACTCAAGGTCAAACCCACCCGTTCGTGAGAGGCTGGTGGAAGGAGAGCCTAACCCCCCTGGGAACCAACACGAGCACTTCTTCAGTGCTTTGAAACCAGCTTGCCGTAAAACAAATGGTGATGTGGGGGGGAAAAAGAGCAGGAGCTCGCAAAGCGGTGTCATTTCAGTCCTCAGCTGACATCAGGTTCGGCGGGGCCAGATGACTAAGGAACTGGGCATGTATTTACATTCTGTTTATATTATCTCACCGCCAGGGAAGGTCAGCGTTGGCACCGGAGCAGGGCAGAAAAAGCTGCCTTTGTTGCCGATGTTCACGCTCAGCGCCAGCTGAGATAGTCTGTTGTGCTTATTTCTCCAGGCTAGCCAGGAAATTGCCTCATGGAGAAGAGACGGGGACAGGCTGCAAAAGTTGTGCTGGAGGTGCAGACGTTGGGTCTGATTCCAGCACTTGAAGGTCTCCAGAAGTCTGGGGCAATTTAGACCTGGGATTCTGATTCAGCACTTTGTGAGACAGAAGGGACAAACACAGGTTTGGACCCGCGTGTGGCAAGTGGTGGGGCTGTTCCAGGTTGGGTTTGTGCTTTGCCCCCCCCCCCCAGCAAAACGGGGCGTAGCTGTCTAATTCTTGGTGCCCGATGCCCGGAGCAGAGGGTGCCCTACCCCAGGTTGCTCCGCTCAGAAAATGATCCATGGCATTTTGGCACAGCTGCTCATATCAAATTCTGGTTCTTAGGACAACACGAAACAAGTACATGACTCATCTATAGGACACAAGAAGGATCCAAGTAACAAGACGACCGTCTCCTAGCCACACCTTGATTCTGTAGACCTTCTCGATGGCTTGAGGGTGTTTGCAGGAGGCTGCCAGAGCATACACAGTGTCTGTTGGCACCCCACACACCGCCCCGGTGTTCAGCAAGTCAGCGATGGTCCTCAAGCCGCTGGTGCAGTGGGACTTGGGGCAGATGCAGGGTGGAAGATCTTCGGTGTCCTCCTTAGAGTGCTCAGCCTGGCAAGAATCAGGAGGCAACAAATCCGTTACAGTGGGGAAAATCGAACATATGAAACACAGGGGAGGCTTCAGTCCCCCCCCAAATGCAGGCATCTCACTGTGCCCTGCTCCCTTCATAGCCGCAGGGCAGAGGTGGCACTTTGAGGGATGCTTCACCTGAAGTAGGTGAGATGCATTACAAGGCAGAAGTGATTAGTTCTCCCCAAGAAATAAAGTCAAAGAGACGAGCTTGGGTGTGGGCGTTTGAGCTGCTGATGCCTAAAACTACAGGAGACGAATTCCACCCAGTCCAGTGGCTGCTTCCTGGAGAAATAACTGCTCTCCAAAGTGACCTAAGGAAACCGCTGGGAATATTACAACCAGGGGAACTTGAGTAAGACCAAGTTTCAAGTGCTTTCCCATGAGTCTCCATGGTTAGAAACACTGATTTAATGATAATGTTTCTCCGCAGCGGGCATTAGAGCTGTTGGAGCAGTTGACCCAGTTAGGTGGAACTGCTTTGGTCAGACATGCAAGACAGCAGAATGAGTTTGAAGTTTACAGATACAGCGAAGAGCTCTTGCTGTTCACTTCGGGAAACTTTTAACTCCCTACTTCCCTGTCCCCAAAATTTAAAACTTCAGTCTGTTAACAGCTCTTGGATGGGAGGTGGCCAATTCCATGGGACCATGGAGCCAGGCATTTTGGAGAAAGAGGGGAGTTTTGTAAATGTCCCTGCCCATTTCTCCAAGTTTCCATATGTGTTATCCATAATGGAAGAGAGCTTGCTTTCAGCTCATAGCTCCCTACAGAGATGCTGTGGCTGGGATTTCAGATGACCCTAAGGGATCCAAAGGTAGGACACTCAGTGGAAATTTGAACTCCCCCAGGTAAGACCAAAGGCCCCAGGATATCCCTCCTGACCAGGCAAGCTACACCATCATGCAGAAAATCTCTTACTGTGAACAGAGGGGGGCCCATCATCATGAGATCCTTCCCAAACATGCTGTTTGCAAGTGATGCTGTTGCTCCATAGAAGCAGATGACACTGAAGATGCTCAGCATCGCAACTGGAAAAAAAACCCGCAGAAAGTCAAAGGCAGGAAGGGTGACGACAAAGTTTTATTTTCTTCTATGTCTCATGACTTCTCAGCACTGCAAACTTACTTCAATCTTTCCTGTCAGGCAACATTTGCAGTCCAGCATATTTGTGGGTCTAAAAATTCAAGGCATTTCCAGGCTTGCCTACCTGTGCATCTTTTGCCATATGCCTTTTTCTTTTTTTTTTTTTTCTCCTGGTGGAAAAGCTGCTACAAAGCATCTTGCCAAAATGCTCTGTGCAATTACAAATAAAATTCTCACTTGCTGCAAAGCCAGAGCTTCAACAGAACTACAGCCATTCACACCGGTGGCACGTTTAGGTCATCCTAAAGTCTTAGCTCACCGAAAAACTACCAGGAAGTAGGGCTCTACAGAACCTCAGGTGGTTGTCTTGATTCAGCAGCATCAGCCACACCTACATGTTTATTAGAAAGCTCAAGGACCTGGGGAAAGGTTTCCTCCTCCAGTCATGGAGCTGAAAGGCTCAGCGTCTGCAGCTTGCACACACCCCAGCCTTCTAGGGCGAGAGGACACGCTCTTCTGCTCGCTTTCCTCCACACTGAACTTGTGTGGAGCAGTGCTCCCCAAACAGGCACCCACCAGCTGCGCTCTAGGGGTGAAGGTTTGAGGACCAGGTTCACCAAAAACTCACTTTCAAACGGCAAAGGGAGGTTATCCAACGTGAAGAGCAGAAAACAAACGGTCAAGAGCTCCATCGCAAGGGTCGTGCAGAGAAGCACCACGTTCACCGAGGAAGCTGTGAGAAGGGAGAGAAACAAGAGGGGCTTGCGTCAGAGAATGGCCCGTAAAAATGTTTGTGAAACAGCAGAAGAGTTCCTCAACCAACTTAATCTCATTTGATTGAACTGAAGAGTCCATCATCCGACTTCCCTGTTCGTGGAGGAGCAGAGAGATACGGCTACGGTTTGTTCAGCCCTCAGCTTTCAGGGACAAGCTGCCAAACCCTTCATCTGCCAGTACACTGTGCTCTCATGGAAAACACTGCTCGGGCAGCCAAGAAGATCCTGATTTACAGCAGCTGGGCTCGAGGGTGACTGTGGATGTGCGCCAGTAGCCCAGTCTGTCTAACACTTTCACCTTATTTGAACCTTTTATTTCCTTTGAAATGGTCTTCCGTTCCCTTATGACTGTTTCTTCTAAGCCCAGCTCAGCTTCTGTCCCTGGCTGTGGGCAAAAGATTTCGGTTCTTGCTTAATGGGAGTGACAGAGAGAGCTGAGACTCCCTTGCTTGTTGCATCTCCACCGCAGCGGGACCACAGATGTGATTAATGATCTGACCCCAAACACCCCTCAATAAACCATCACACACGGTACCGAGACTTACCTAAAATAATTAGAAAGGCGTTGAGCACCAAAAAGGCAATAGAACCGGCAGTGAACCCTTCACTCTTCCCCGCACCGATGTTCACCAAGTGGCCTGAAATAGGACCAGCAGATTTGGTTGTCAGCAAGCCATTAAGAGCAACGTACCAGGAGAACGATGAACCTGCAGCTGGAGTGACTACAGGTCAAACTAATTGATGGTGGCCGCTGTAAGGAAAATCTACCACGTCAAAACCTGTTGCTTCTGCAGCGCAGAGCACTTGAGGCATCAACTGAAGAACTGGTGACAGTTATCCAAAAAAAAGCTGATGATTTTACCTCCAGCTTGTAGGAAACAGGGTCTGGCCCAAAACACAAACAGCTTCTTGCCGTACCTCTTAAGCAATAGCTGTAACCTTCCCCACAGGTGCTCACTTTAATAGGACCTGGCATGGAGGCTGCATGAACGTGCTGCCCACCTGGAGCTAAGTGAGGCTTTTAAAAGCCCAGGCTCATGGGTCTGAGATCTTCTTTCATGGCTGTGACCAACTAAGGTGAATTGCTCCAGGCTTCTGAAGGATAAATCCAGAACCTGGAGTCTTCTACTGCCTACAAAGCATTTCCTGAATGATTATTCTGAGATAACGGCCTGGACGCAGTCTGAGTGCTGTCCCACGATAGTTTAGCAGGGAAATCTTGACCTCTGCTGGAGTTGAAGACACAGCTTAGCCCCCCTGTAGCTGTGAGAGAGTGAAGTGACTGCAGCAATGGCAACCAATTACATGAGTACAAGCTGGGATGTTTGGCCATTACCTTTTTACAAGGTGAAACATTGGTAAACCCGCTGGCATTGAATCTTCTGGGAGAACAAATATGTTGGAGAAAGCAATCTGAAATTTCCTAAAAACATCCTTTTTTTCTTTTTTTTTTTTTTGAGCAAGCAAAATAATAATCCTGACCTAGCGTTACCTGCAAACCGGAGCCAGGTCCATGCTCCCCAGAAGGCAGCATAGCAGAATGGAAGAATGCAACCAGACCTCCTCCCTCCTTGAACCTGGATCCTGCAGACGTACAGCTGCATTATGGCTCCTGGGATGAGCACGGAGGGTACGGAGAGCTGCTGTCTGCCGGGGTCACCAAAACCACCCTGGATGGCAGAGGCTGCAGCCAGGCCGTTGCAGATGTAGAACAAAGCATCTGGCACCTCAGCCCTGGTGCCACTTGGGAAGTTCTTGGACCTTGTGAAGCAGATTTTGGCAGCCATCAGCGTGGTTTGAAGAGCTGAGCTGGACATAGCCTGGACACCGATTGGAATCAAAGCCTTCTCCCCGATGGAGTTGATAAGGCTGGCAAAGGTGGCGTACATGGAGAGAGCAGTGCAAAGGCTGCAGGCAGCCCCGAGGAACAGGTAAGCTCCTGGCGTTGGGATCTGGTGGATAGAGGCGGCTGTGAGGATGACGAATGAGGCGTTTTGCAGCATCTCCAGGGTATCTTTGTGGGTTGACATCAGAAAGAGCATGCAGGCAATGGCCAGGAAGAACCACCCTCCAAACATTCCCAGTCTACTTTCCTGAGCCTTGGGCAGCCCGAGGAGGGTGGTGAGGGTAAACTCTTCCCAAGACATGACCAGCCAGTAGAGGCTGTGGACACCAAACTTGGTGGTGTAGTAGACATCCCCTCTCAGATAACTGTAGAAGCTGGACAGCAGCTGGCAGCTGGAGATGATGGATATCCACGCTGCGCCAACGCAGAAGTTCTTCGTGTACCCAAAGAAATAAAAGGCAAATAAAAAGGGAGCGACGGTATCGCAGATGTTGCCTAGGGCCATTGGCTCGGCATACTTCGTGTTCTTTTTCTTTTCTTCCCCAATGGCCTTGGAGGAGCTCTTCTGTGCTGACCCCAGTAGCAAGACATTGAAGAGAGGATGCCCAAAGCCTGGAAGGACATACCGTTGTGTGATGCCCTTGAACAGGAGAGCCACCGCTCCGTACAGCCCGCACATGACAATGACAAGCTCGATGACACCTGACACTACCAGGGCCCACTGGCCAAACAGGGCAACTGCTTCAAACACCAGGGCAAGTGCGATGGCCCCGAATATGAAAGGCATGATGTAGTTGACTGTGGCTGAGCAGAAGGAGAGGATAAAAGAAATGGAAATGTAGGCCACCAGCCCGGCCACCGCACTTTGGCTGGCAGAGAGGTGGGCCGTGCCAGTGGGCAGGAAGTGGCTGGAATTCCCTGAGGGCAGCGTTGTGTTCTCCAAGGAGGGGTAAGTGGCCGTAATGATGCGCGTAGCCCCATAGCTACTCCACAGAGCGGAGAAGGTGAGAAAGGCCGCGCCTCCGAGGTGGTCATACTTCCGGAAGGCAAGAAATCCTGCGAGGAGCTGGACAAAGCCTCCAATCAGGACGAGGTGGACACCTGAGGGACACACGAAGAGGTCAGGTAGGAAGCAAGACACAAAAAGGCTTGAGCTGCATCTCCAAGCTCTGGGGGACACCCCACCGCCAGTCCCACAGCCTTCTTGTCACCAGCCCTATGGCCCCTGTCTTCCCCCCTCTTCCCACCTTTATGGCAAATTTCTGTGCTGAGCCTTGGTGTGTACCCACGGGTGGTGGCCACTGTGGCCACTGGTGGTGGCCACTGTGGCCCTTGGTATGGTGAGCAGGTCCAGGAGCAGTTTGGATCTATGAAAGTAGGGGAATGGCACACGAAAGGTTTGGACCAGATTTCTGGCAGAGTTGCTGGGGAAGGAGAGGCAGCCATCCTAGGGAGGACACAGACCTTCTGTACATTGGAGAAAGCCCACGTTTCCCCACCTCTCCCACCAACGCTGTCCATTGGCCCATGGGGATGACTCTCCAAGAGTCCGGTCAGGGAAAGTTCACCTCGGACCGGCAGCCCCAGCGTCCTCCATGAGGAGCATCACCCACCTGCGAGGATGTCCTCTGCTGCCTGTGGC
This sequence comes from Butorides virescens, assembly GCA_017310255.1. Classification (NCBI taxonomy): domain Eukaryota; kingdom Metazoa; phylum Chordata; class Aves; order Pelecaniformes; family Ardeidae; genus Butorides; species Butorides virescens. The sequence goes on along the minus strand of JADKXX010011179.1, from coordinate 14,244 downwards.
CTGAGGCCGGTGTGCGCCACGGCGAAGTTCTGCAGGCAGAGGAGGAAGGCGCTGACCACGTTCGCCAGGAGCCCCAGCACCGCCGGCTCGCTGTAGAAGACGGCCGCGAAACCTGCCGCACTCGCCATGGCCCTTCCAGACAAAACAAAGAGTGTCGGCGGTCGCCCCCACAACCTCACCGTCGTCGGCGTCTAGACCAGCGCCGGCGCCCGGCCAGCCTTCAGAGCCGTGCCCCTGCTCCGAGGAGGGAGGAACTGGTGACAGGCTCAGGTGTTTCCATAGTGCCTCCCCACTCCTTGCTCCAGACAAAGGCTCGATTCAAAGCCGAACTTTAGGTGCCTATTTTCCGGAGTCCTATCCAGAAAAAACACACGCAACCTATTTAGGCTACGAGGATTTCTGGCAAAAACATGTTGAGGTGCCCCAAAGCGCTGCAGGTGGTGGTGATGGTTCCTGCCCCCTCTTCTCCAGGCTGCTGGAGATGGAGAGCAATGAATAGCATAACACAAACGAACAAACATTCAGACGAAAGCCACAAGGTATTTTTGAGCCATTCCAGGACATTTCTTATCCACTGTTACAGACAAACAGGCAGGCACCGACGCGCACATACACAGTCTCCCTTCCAGATGGAATTTTCCAGCTCCATCCCTTTCTTGAAGCCCCAGTGACTAAATAGTCTATTTTCAAACCCTTCATATTTCTACCATTAACTCGTCTATTTGCAGGCAGCCCCCACATTTCCATTCCTCTGCACTCCTGGGTACCATGAGCTGGAGTTTGCTCTCTGGAGGTTTTTGTTAGGAAACAAAGATGAAAATAAACCCGCAATGTTCTTGTTATTTTGGTATTTTTGGAACATTTTATGACCTAAAGGAGCTGGAAAAGGAGAAAGTGAGGTATTCTGTTCTCAGCCATTCCAAAAAAGCCTTTTGGAAAAGAAAGGAAAGCACGCGGCGCTACTGTTGATATGGGAAGCGAGGAGGAGTGAGGGAGCACCACCCAGAGCAGAAGTGGCTTTGTGAATATTAATGAACCTAAACCCCAGCGTCTGCTCTTAACCGCCCAGTGTTCCTGGGCAGGCAAACAGTCTTGCAGACATCGATGGCCTCTGGACTCTTTTTTTTTTTTTTTTTTCCATTAAACCCCCCATGTTTTCCTTCTCTCCGTTTATTCCAAAGGATGTAATTTTCAGAAAATTGAAGGATAAATTGGCGCCTAAACAGCTCTGAACTGATTCAGCAACTTCAACTCTCATGAAATGGGGAAAGGGTAAAAACTGTCCAGTGAACCTTGGGGGACAATTAATTCCTTCGATTACTCGGTTGTGCTAAAGGTTGGGAGGGTGGGGGGGTGGCTCAGAGGGATGCACCCAGTCGCAGTTCTGGGGAGGAACGCTCTCATCTAACATCAAACATCTCTACAAAGCACTGACTTGAAGGGGGCCCTGAGAGGCGATGCACCCCTGGGAAGAGCTGAGCAGCTACCGGCAGAGTCCATGACGCTGTCTGTCTTTTTTTTTTTTTTTTTTTTGTAATGACATTCAGATATAAATAAGTGGTTTGGTTTAAATGGTTATACTTGGAGGTGCGCCACGATATTAAGTTCCTCCAGATGTTTCGTTCTGGAATAGCTCGGACAGTGGCTTTCGAGGCATGCTGCAACAAGCCCCTGTTTTGAGTCGGTCTCTGGAGGAGGATGAGGTGGGTTTTCTGGAGGAAGATGGGCTGGCCAGGGGACTGCTTGGCTCGCAGAAGTGGTTTCCAATTTGCCAAGGCTCACTTTGTTGGCGGTCCCTGCCTACCCAGCCGCGCGAGCGGCTTGAGAGGCTGCGACGTGCAGCGTGGGTTTGTGAAGGGACAACAGCCACCGGGGCTGGTCCCCTCTGCTTGCAGAGCTGCCCTTCATAGGACATCCGAGAGGAGGGGAAAAGAAATGCCAGCACACGCTCTATCGGGCTGTGGAGCTGCGGCGGGCCAGGGGAGGACGTGAGAGGATTTAGACCAAGATATGGAAAAGGAGGAGGATGGAGGAGCTTGCTGTGGGAGGAGAAGGTTTTGGGGTTGGAAACAGCCCCAGACCTGCTCTGCCCGCACCTCCCCGCAGCACCCACCGCGCGTTGCAGGCACGGGCTTGGGCTCCCTGTCCTGAGGCCATTGCAGCGTTTGTGCGTTGCCTCCCCTCCTCTCTTCCACGCAACGTAAGGCCACACCAAATGCCTGACCCCCTCCCATTGTGCCCTCGGGAGCAGCAGCAGAAGTAACGCCGTGGGCTGCGCCAAGACCTGGAGAAACAAGGGGCTGCTTGGAAACCCTTGGAGGTGTTTTCCCATTTGAAGCGTGCCCAAGCCTTGTTTGTGCCTAGGGTAAAACCCCTCGCTGCCGCTGTCACTACCCGTGTCCCAGGGCTGCTGCCTCCAGCGCTCGGAAGGACCCGCTTCTCCGTGTGCACTACGGAAAATGGATAACGCGGCGCCTCTGCTCCCCGCTCCATGCAACACAGCAAGGAGGGGGGGTCTCCTGCCAAGCCTTTCCTTTGGGCTGAAGTCTGCAAGCTGGGCGTCCTCAGTCGGGGCCGATGCAAAGTAGCTCCTTGGGTGGAGATTGGGCAGGCGGCGCGGAGGCAGGGGAGCAGACGGCCGGTCCCTTCCTACCGCGTGGGGTTAGCAGCTCTCTGCACACACGGGGCACCAGCCAGCACAACCACTGCCCAGGGAACTGCAAGGATGGGGACCTCCCTGCGGTGAGGAGGGACCTGGGGCGCTGCCAGAGAGCTGGGGTCATCCTTGCCTTGAGCAAATCCCGCACGCAGCGAGGGCAAAGCCAAAGCCACCCCCTCACTCACCCAACCGCCTCCGTCTTCTTTCCTTTCCTTGCTTCCCCCTGACATTCCTCAGCCTGGGGTTTGCAGGCATGGCTTGCGAGGTCCTCCCTCCGCCCTGGCTCCTCTCCCCTCGGCATGGCCCCCCAGCCACGCTTGCGTGGCCAGCATCCCAGCTGGGCTGCAGCCTCGGGACACCTTTGCCTTTATACTTTGCCTTTATACTTCACCCCTTCCAGAAAAGGTCCTCCCCCTCCGCACCCCCTTTCCATCTTGCTGTTACACCCGGGCTTTGCAGGCATCTTCTGGCACCAGCTGCCCGTGCTTCCTTACCTTGACCAACGTTAACGGGGATGTGCTGGTGCGCGGACCTTGTCTCCGCGGGAGGCTGGAGGAAGGCTGAGCGTGCCGTGGGACACCCATACAGACACCGAGCCATTACATTGGCAGAGCTTATTCCCCCAGTGGCATTTTTGCAACAAGTTCTCCATCCCACCTTATTAATGCTAACAACTGTTTACACAGCTCTGTGAAAAGACGGTGTCCCTCCAGATCAAGGCACTACGAGAAGGAAACGCGATTCTTTTTGGCTAAGCGCGCAGCGAGATTAACAGCTGGAATAACCATCACAGCCCTGGCTCTGCTCTCGTGCAAACCAGCGCCCGGCTGCCTGAGATGCGTTGCTGTGTGGCCAAGGGGCTGCCTGGCACTGAGCAAAAAATTCGGGCTGGTTTTAAACGCAAGGTGTATCGCAGCCGGCTGTTGTTCTGCACAGAATGACGTGCAGCAGGTTTAAACGTCCCCAGGCTGGGCTGCTGGGCAAAGCACAGAGCCGTGGCATCCCCCCCAAAATCCAAACCTTCATTTGGGAGTGAGGGGTCCCGATGGCTCCTGGAAGCTACCGAGTTCACGGCCACGCTAACATTTCAATGAACCGGCAAGGTCGCAGAGCTGAGTATTTAGAAGGAGGAGAGCTACGAGAAGGTTCAGCCCGATGCCAAAGCCCTGCACGTATTCAAGAAAAGCATCAAAGAAAAACACCAATGCCACGCTTCTCCCTCTGCAGCTTGGATTACCTGGTTTGGTGACACTCCAGCCCAATGGGAGGATGCTCTTGTCCCTCTCATTTCCTGGTAAGGACCAGTTTTATAGTCCTCCTCCGTAGGAGGAGCCTGGAGCCTCTTGCTTCACACATTGGCACCTGGGGCATTTTGGAGACAAGGAATTTCCTTGAACTTTGTCAGTTATTGTCCTAAATATTTTTTTTTTATTTCCTGAAACCCGGGGGGGGGTTTCCCTTCTGTTCAGCAGAAAAATACCACCCACCCCCCTCATCTATTCCCCCCACCCTCTCAGTCCCCAGAGGCTGATGTCATCACACTTGAAATTCGGTTGCAAAAAAACAAAAAGCAAATTGCCTTTCCGAAGCATATATAAACCCTGACAGCAAGGCACCTTGCAGACGGACACCTCTCCCACCCCCGGGATAGAGCCGTGCCGAGCCAGGGATCCCGCAGCGGTGACAGCCACCAGCATGGTCTCCGTAACCTTACAGGTAACTGCTGCCTCAGGCGCAGAGCCCATCACCCGTCTCTGATCTTGCTCCTTTTTCACTTTAAGGAGGTGACGGCGTTGGCCGGGCAGCTCCTCGTTGGGTCGATATTAAATGGGCACCTGCCCCCGTGCTCGGAGCACCAGATGGGTTTCACAGAGCCCTGATTCGGAGCCGCTAACCCATTCCTCCCGTGCCCGTTGCTTGTACGCGTCCCAGACGTGTTTTGTACCGTGCCATGGCGGGGGTGGGGGTTGTTGCTGGGATGTGCTGGGTGGGTTTTTTATTCCTCGGGTCCTCTCCGAGCCGGTCCTGCTCGCAGCTGTAAGGAGGATTTCATGGTAGGTCTGCAAAGTGCTGCCCTGTGCCGCTTTATTTCCCTGGCTATTCTTGGCACCCCTGCTGGACTGAGCTTTGGAAAGCTTTTTTTTTTTTTTTTTTTTTTTTTTTTTCTCCTTTAAATACGTAGTTTGTTTTATCCACTCGTTTGATCCGCGGGCGCCCTACGCTGCCACGCGAGGGGCACAACCCGCAGAAGGGCTCTGCAGGAGAAGTTGGGGCAGCTCAGCTGACAAACGCTCTCTCTCTGTCTTTACTCCAGAAATCCCAGAAGTTCCTGGCAAGCGCCCGGCAAGTTCACAAAACCGCTGCTCACGGTTCGTATCTCCCTGCCGAACACCATTCCCCATCCTTAGAGCGTCCCAGAGTAATCCTCTCATTACTTTTTTTTTTTTTTTTAAAAAAAAAAGCGCTGGGCTACGCCTGCCGAGATAAACCGCCCCGGTCCCTGGGAGGCAAAGCAGGTTTGGGAGGGGGGGACGGCTGCCCTGGGTTGCTAAAGAGCAAGGAGGGAAGCAACAAGTGGCAAAAATGTCGCTTGCTAGTCCAGCGCTAGGGCAGAAACCTGAACTGGTTTAGAACCAGACTTGCCAAATTCTTTCTCTTTGGTTGTAAGATATTTAAGCTGCAGCTGTGGTCAGGCGGCTGGGATCCTGAGCTCCTCCCTTTGCCTCACACCTGAGCTGGCGGCTGGCGCGGGGGGGGGGGGGGGGGGGACGCACGGATCCTTCCCCGCGGCTCACCCTCGCCGCTGCCTCCTCCAGCACTGCGCCGCTGCGGAGCCGCTCCGTCTGCCGTCGGTCTGTCCATCGGCTTACTTCAAAATGTGGTATTGATACACTGAAAGCAGTGTCATTATTTGCAATAATCCATGCGGATCTATTTGCTCTTGGGCAGAGTCTTTTTTTCTTTTTCTTTTTCTTTTCCTTTTCCTTTTCCTTTTCTTTTTCTTTTTCTTTTTCTTTTTCTTTTTCTTTTTCTTTTTCTTTTTCTTTTTCTTTTTCTTTTTCTTTTTCTTTCTCTTTTTCTTTCTCTTTTTCTTTCTCTTTTTCTTTCTCTTTTTCTTTCTCTTTTTCTTTCTCTTTTTCTTTCTCTTTTTCTTTTTCTTTTTCTTTTTCTTTTTCTTTTTCTTTTTCTTTCTCTTTTTCTTTCTCTTTTTCTTTCTCTTTTTCTTTTTCTTTTTCTTTTTCTTTTTCTTTTTCTTTTTCTTTCTCTTTTTCTTTCTCTTTTTCTTTCTCTTTTTCTTTTTCTTTTTCTTTTTCTTTTTCTTTTTCTTTTTCTTTCTCTTTTTCTTTCTCTTTTTCTTTCTCTTTTTCTTTCTCTTTCTTTTTCTTTCTCTTTTTCTTTCTCTTTTTCTTTTTGTTTCTCTTTTTCTTTTTGTTTCTCTTTTTCTTTTTGTTTCTCTTTTTCTTTTTCTTTTTCTTATTCTTATTTTTATTCTTATTCTTATTTTTATTTTTATTCTTATTCTTATTTTTATTCTTATTCTTATTCTTATTCTTATTCTTATTTTTATTCTTATTCTTATTCTTACATTATTATTATTACTATTATTATTACTATCGTTATTATTATCATTATTATTATTACTATTATTATTATTATTATTATTATTATTATTATTATTATTATTAAAGTTCTGCAGCACAGCTGCAGGACAAACCCACCGGCATTGCAAAATGCTTCTCGCTGAAGGGTTAAAAAACTACCCTTCCGACCCGAAGCGACAAAGAGCATTTGCTGACGGGAAGGAAGGGAGCAATCGCACAGTTCTGGGTGCGGCGCTATCCCAGCAGATTTTCCTCCAGCCCCTCCGGTCTCCTTCGACTTCCCCGTTCCCCTCCCCGCCAGGCCGTCGCAGCTCGCGGGCGGTCGTGCGGCGCCGAGGATGCTCTCGGCTGGCAGGCAGCGGGAGGCTTCCCAAGTGCCGAGCTCTGGATTCCTATCGCCACCCGGCCCCGGCGCCGTCGCGAGGGCTGCGTTTCCTCGCCCTGTGTTTCCTCGCCCCCCGAGTCCCGGCAGCGCTGGCATTCCCAGCTGTGTTTACAGGCGGCGTGTAGGCTGCCAGGCTCTAGGTGAGCCCGAAGGCGTTGGCAAGCACGCCCTGAGTCAGGCCGCCTGACATTTGGGGATGAATGCACCCTGGTGAAATTAGGGAATGCTCATTTTTTTTTTTTTTCAGCTGGGATATTTTCCGTTTAAAAAAAGAAAGTGCTGTATGTACCTGCTGAGTTTGGGGAGGTTTCCCGTATGATGTGAAAGCAAAATATTTTTGTTTTCTTGCCTCACTCATCTTGACTTTGGCATGGGATTCGTTTCGTTTGGGCATTAATGCCGTCTCCTACCTGTGTGCGTGTGCGTGTACCCCCATATGTACACACACACGTATGGAGGGATTCGCAGTCACACAAGTGTTTGCTGTATTGAATTCCACCGGTTTTCCGTTCTCGTGTGCCCTCTCAGAATTAAAATTCTGAATTATAATGGGTCATAATAATTATAATTCTATGAGTTATAAATTCATCGCAGCAAAGCAGTTTGTCACTGAAATGAAAAGGTACCGTGGTCCCAAACGGGGTATTTTCCACAGCATTTTAACACCTCCGAAGGTTTGGAAGCGGTGACTTCCAAATCCAGAAGTGCCAGCAGTTTGTGCTGTCTGCCCAGCTCTACCCAACGGGCACCGGTTTTGCCCTGGCACGCTCCACATCTTGCTCCTTGTCTACCAGCGAAGGCGTTTCCAGAGATGGGACAAGCTTTCCTTCAACCACCAAGCTCAGGAGATCTCCTGGTTGGATCCCCTTCAGCTGAAGCCTCCGGCAAGCTGAGCTCAACTCTGAAATAGCGCGCCAAGGCCGTTCTTTTAAGCCCTAGCATCCTTCTGAGCCCATAGGGCTTGGCTGGCTGAGTCAAGGCACCTCAGTGCCTAGCAGCACCAAACTTTGGGATAAATCCAGGCTTTGGGTCTGGTCCCACTTGCCAAAAAAATAATGGAAGCTATAGAAAGTTTTGGGTTTATGTGATCCACTCCCAAGGTGGCACCACGGGTAACGCAGCCGGGGACCTGCTCCGCCTCTTCTCCAGATAAAGGGATGTAATTTGTACTGACCCCCCCCAAAGATGGCTGCTCCAAACTCAGGGTGGAGGGTGCATGGTGAGTCCTGAACCCGCTTCACCTGCACCTTCTCGCAGCCCCCCTGGAGCTGTGCAGAGTGGTCCTCGCAGCACGTGAAGGCAGCAGGAGCCAGGACGTGCTGTGGACCCTTGCAAAGCTGTAGAGAGGGACAGGAGCCACACCAGCCTGCTCGCCTTGGGCTCCCTGGGCTCGCGGAGACCAAGGAATGGCACGGCCCCGCAGAGAAGATGCCAGTCCCCTGGCCAGGAGCATCTCTCTGGTGTCTATAGAGGGAGGCTGGAGCAATGGTGCTCCTCTCCAAGTGCCTGAAGCCACAGGAGATGCCCGGGCCTGAATGGCATTCTCAGGGAGAAGCTCCCAGCCTGGGACAGCACAGGGAAGCTGTCCATCACCTCCCAAATCTGTAGGGCTGTACCTGTGACCCAAGGGACACGCTGGGCAGATACTCCCCTCTCCAGCTGCCGTTGCCCTTCAATAAATTCAGCGAGACCAGAGGGTGAAGACCTGTGAGCTGTCAGCACATGGCCCACATGTGTCTTTACCTTCTCTCCTCTCTCTTGCTGCTGCAGTGGTGGCCAGGAGCGCTCCGGAGGAGACCGTGACCAGCAGCTTTGCCTCCTTCATCCATGCAGTTCAACCCGAGCACTTGTCCAAGACCGTCCGTCACAGAAGCAAGAGGATGATCCTCGACAGCATTGGGGTTGGCCTCGTGGGCAGCACGACGCACGTGTTCGATATCGCCCTGCGGTACTGCCGGGTAGGGACAACCCCATATCCACCAGGCAGTTACGTGGTCCCCACCCTGACACCCCCACCGTAACCAAGGCCTTGTTTCATGGCCGATGCAGGACTTGTGCCTTGCAGTAGAGGGGTGCTCTGGCATCACACAACCACTGCTTTGCTCGAGGTCCTCACCTGAATTCCTCTCCCTTCCACAGGAGCTGTACTCTTCGGTTGCCGTCAGCTCTGTCTACGGCAAGCCAGGCGTAAAGCTCTCCCCCACGCTGGCTGCGTTCACCAACGGAGTTGCGGTAAGGCGAGCTCTTCCAGGAGAAGTTCTGCTTTGTGGTGCCTTCAGAGACACTAGTTAGCATTACAGGAGCAGGCTGGTGCCTGGGAGGGGTAGTGGTGGACAAGAAGTCATGGGCTCCTCTGCAGTCTCATGGGCTCCTCTGCAGTCTCATGGGCTCCTCTGCAGTTTCATGGGCTCCTCTGCAGTCTCATGGGCTCCTCTGCAGTCTCATGGGCTCCTCTGCAGTCTCATGGGCTTCTCTGCAGTTTCATGGGCTCCTCTGCAGTCTCATGGGCTCCTCTGAAGTTTCATGGGCTCCTCTGCAGTCTCGTACACTGCTTTTAGAGGGACCAAACAGCCACCACGGGGACCACTAGGTGACTGGGTGGGTGTTGTGATGGACACAGCCTCAGCAATATCCGCAAGGACCCCTAGCTCCCTCGGCTCCCAGCTCCCTGCACCAGCATGTCCTCATCTCTGTTTCTCCGGCAGACTCACTCCATGGACTTTGATGATACCTGGCACCCTGCTACTCACCCATCGGGGGCTGTTCTGCCAGCTCTTCTGGCAGCTTCCCAGATGCTAAGTCCAAGCACCAAACCCAACGGCATGGATTTCCTGCTGGCATTTAACGTGGGCCTGGAAGTGCAAGGAAGGCTCATGCATTTCTCCACGGAGGCCCACAACATTCCCAAAAGGTAAACCTCCTTTCCTTCATCGAGTAGGAAGAGGGTTGCTGAGTCTGTGAGCAGGATTTTGAGGTTTCAAACTGTTAAACTGGACTCAGGATGAGGGTAAAGCCCTACTGAGAGCCCAATGCCAGTTCCACCAGAGCCGATGAGGCACCATTTATTTCATATTCATGACCTCCAGTGATCTTGCCTTAAGTATAACTGTCAAGAGGACTACAACTGAGTCTGCGGTGTGGTCATCTGAAGTGACCAGGGCAAGAGCACAGGACAGGCAGTGGTCCACAGCCATGCAGGCAGCTTAATGGTAGGCACAGTCCCTGGCACAATTTCTGCCTGTGCCCACCGCCATTCACCAGGCCATGTCCTGGTGAGGTCCAAGGGCATCGGGATAGCATCGACCAGGAACTGTTACCCTTGGGTGTGTTGGATGAGGTCGCCTCATTTGTCTGGGGGGGAGGAAGTTTGGCTGTATGGACACCAGCCATGCCACCTACTCTTAGGGGAAATTAAAAATTGCTTTCTGGAGATGCTGAGCCCACTCTGTTGCCTCCAATGAAGTTTCAGGTAGACGCTTAGTTTTTAGATGGCTAAATTTTGAGTTAGGTGAATCCCACCTGTACCAGAGCCGTGAGGGATTTCCACCGGCTGACTGGGCAGCTCATTTCCAGTCCCATAGCCAGGTCTGGTGGGTGAGGTGCTTGGGTGCTCCCTGTGTCAGGCAGGCAGGGATGCTCACGTCTGCACTTTCCCCTTCAGGTTCCACCCTCCCTCGGTGGTTGGTACCATGGGAAGCGCTGCGGCCACTGCAAAACTGCTCTCCCTCAGCGCGGCCCAGTGCGCGCACGCCTTGGGCATCGCTGCGTCGCTTGCAGGGGCGCCCATGGCAAACGCCGCCACCCAAGCCAAGCCATTGCATATCGGAAATGCCACCCGCCTGGGCTTCGAAGCTGCGCTGCTGGCCGCCCGAGGGATGGAGGCTAACCCCTTAATCCTGGATGATATCCCTGGCTGCTCTGGATTCAGCGCTTTCTACAGCATCTATCAACCAAAACCACTGTCCACACCGAGTGACCATCATGAGTTCCTCCTGGAGAAGCAGGATATTGCTTTCAAGCGATTCCCAGCCCACCTGGGGATGCACTGGGTGGTGGATGCCGCCTTGTCTGTCCGGAACCTCTTCATCAACTATGCAGGGTCCTTCTCTCCCTCTTTGATCCGCACCATTGTGCTGAAGATCCCAATGTCAAAGTACATCAATCGGCCTTTCCCCAGCTCTGAACACCAGGCTAGGCACTCCTTCCAATTCAATGCCTGTGCTGCCCTGTTGGATGGCGAAGTGGGCCTCAGCTCCTTCGCAGAGAGCAGCATCCACCGCCAGGAGCTGAGGGAGCTGCTGGACAAAGTAGTGGTGGAGCACCCTGAAGATAATGTGGCCAACTTTGACAAGATGTACGGAGAGGTGGCTCTGCTCCTGCACAGCGGGGATGTCCTGACGGGCAAATGTGACACTTTCTATGGGCATTGGAGGAAGCCTCTGAGCACAGAATCACTCCTGAAGAAGTTTCGATCCAACGCCTCTCACGTGCTTCCAGAAGAAAAAATAGAAACCATCATCACCACGGTGGACAACCTGGAGAACCTGTCAGATAGTTCCCAGCTGGCCTGCAGCCTGTGAGGGAATGGCGAGTGGGTTTCTTCATAAGGGACTTGTCCCGGTGAAAATCTGATTCCTTTCTTCATTGGTGCTTTACTATTCATTTCCAAGGACAGGAAAGTTCCCACCCCTTGAAGTCAAAGTAGACGCTTTAATACCAAAGGAGCCCAAAAGGCAGGAGGTGTGTCTGTGTCGGTAATTAGTCCGCAGATTAAATTTCAACTCACGGTTGATGCTGCCTGTGTAGCTGAAAGGCCACTACAAATACAAAAAAAAAAAAAAAATCCCATGAGAATCCTGGGGTGTCATCTGGAAGCCGGAGCCCCAGAAGGAACTGGGGCTCGTTGTTCTTCTCAAGCAGCATTCAAAGTCCTTTCTGCACAGGATGCCAACTGCTGAGGCTGGGCCGGAGAAGAAGGTCAGCCACACAACGTCTGCTTTCCTTCATGCTCCTCTGGGCACTGTTTGGATCATGGTTGGTCATGGTGGCCAGATGAAAAACCTCTCACTTACTGTAAGCAGCTCTGCCTGCGAAACTCTCAGGCAGAGAGGGATTTTTTTTTTTTTTCTTTTCCAGTAAAAGCCGCCCATTTCTCCAGCCCTGGGGAAGCATTTGTCACTTCTCTGTGTACGAGGGATGGCTCGCGGACCCTTAAAACCTGTACGTCTTTTCTGAATGAAAGGCAAAGTGAGGAACCCTTCATCGGTCCTACACCTGCATCCTCTGCCTCCGGTGAGGTGATCCCTGCCTGTCCTAGGGCTGGGCCACGTCATCCCCCGCCGGCTTTGCACAGGTCGCCCAGGCACCTATTCGGAGCTGGCTCACCAGAGGTGGCCTCCATAGTCTGTGCAGAGATGGGCACCTCTGGATGGTGACTTGGGGACGTACGCGCTGGGACTCACATTGGGAAACTCCTGTTTCTCCCCCCCGAGAGGAGGGAAAGCTTACAGAGGCTCAGTCCTTAGCTCATCTTTCCAGCTGGGATGAAATCCGTGCTCCTGAGTAGCCGTTCCCTGAAAGGCTCCCTTACCCCGCATCCTTTCTGGAGAACTATGCGATATTCCGCTGTACATTCAACGAATACTGTGATTGCTGATCCAAAGGACTTTTTTCCGATATGATCATCGTATAGGTGCAGAATCCATTGCAGAAGCAAGGGTTGCAAGGAGGAATGTGGGCCGGTTCCTTTTTAGCTTGCTGGCAGCAGTCTGTGCAGAAAAATTCCCAGCCGGAGCAAAACTCTTTCCCCCCCCCCCCCGTTAATCCACTCTCTGCTACTGTCGAGCATATTCACACTGAATCTTTCTGAATAAAGGACTGAAGTAAATCCATTTCCTGCATAAAGATTTAATGCTACGTTACGCAGACCAGCAGGTTTTCAGTTTTAATCTGAACATAGGCAATGCAGAGGCGTTCCCAATAGATGGAGAAGGCTGCAGAGGCCAGGCCAGGGCCAGCTAGAAGGCTGGCCCATGGCCAGTGATTTCTCCAGAGCTGTATATTTACACTGAGCCCTGCAGGCTGTTTTTCCTGGTGAGAACTATAGCTCATGGCCAGCAAAGCCTGGCTGTGGTTAAACACGATCTCCCAACCAAGAGAAGTTCCCCAGTGTTTCGCCACTACGCAACAGATTTCAAATACTTGCTAAGTTTCCATGGCAAGGTTCTAGTTTCCCTTGGTTCGAGCCCGGTGTGAGGTCACCAAACCCCTCATTCCATGCTTCACAGCCCGGTGAACTCTAAACCCACAGATCCAGTGCCTTCCCAGTCAGCCCAGCTCAACGCGTGTCAAGGGAATCAGCACGTGTGACAGAACCGAGAGGGGCTTTGGTGGAGGGAACCACGCACCTCCGTGGATTATCAGTGATTTCAGTGCCCCGATGTTTGCTCCGATGTTCCCGTCTCCCTGCCTCCTGCACCAGGCTGCAGTGATGCCGTGGAGCAGGGAAACTGAGCAGGAGAGGAGGGAACTGGCACCTTGTGCCTATGGGTGCTGGAGCAGAGGAAAGAGCTTTCCAGTTGGGTTTCAGGCTACATTTTGTCCCCGAGATCCAGAAACCCTTCTAAACCTCATTCCTGCCTTTGCTGTCCCGTCAGATGCAATCCTGACACCTTTCAGCAGATGATGCTTGTAATTGGGAAGGGAAGGCACAGGAAGGCTGGTAGGTCCAAATTCCCTTTTATTGGGCCCCTGATCAGTTGAGTCCGTAAGTGGCTTCTCCAGAGCACCTAGGAGCTAAAGGCATACCTGAGATTTCTTCTCATTCACGGTATTTCCTCTAAGAGCCTAGGACCCTGAAAAAGCCGCCAGTATCCCAGCCCAGCAACGTGTCTCACTCGTTATTTCCAGTTTCAAACAGCAAATGTTTCATATTCTTAACAAACCACTGGCAAGGGAAGCGAGGCCTGAAAAGAGCCAAGGAAAAAAACGGCTTCTGAAAATTTTAGACCAGCTTGTGTGGCAGTGAGGGTGTTCAGCAATTAATATGGTGCCATGAACGTCCCTGACTCCTCCTCTCAGGCTGAATGAGACAAGAGCCATCGTCCTTCTTTTCTGCTGCTGTTCCAAGATAAAATTAAGAAAATGAAACGTTTCTCCACAGCCTTACTCATGGTAGCAGCTCAGTGGATGCAGGGACCCTCGCAGCGCAGAGCCGGGCAGGATCCGCGTTAGCAATCGATCCATGACCCCAACCCCACGCCAGAAACGCATTGGGCTCTGTTGGCCAAGGGGAAGCCCGGAGCAGAGGGGAGCGGGGGGAAGCTGAGGCGGGGGCTGGCGGAGAGGGATGCGGCTGTCGGCCCCCTCCCGTGGGCACCGGCCCCCTCCCGCGGGCAGGACCCACCCGTGGGCTCCGCGGGAGGCTGGAGGGGCTGCGGGCCCTCAGCACCCTGGAGAGCGGCCGCCGGCTGGGACCTCGGGGGCTCCGCGCCTCGGGGGTCCCACCCTCTGGGTCCTTCCACAGGGGTCCCTTCCTGGGGGGTCCCACATTGGGGGTCCCTCCACGGGGGTCCCTCCATGGGGGTCCCTTCCTGGGG
>JADKXX010011178.1:0-39252 GCA_017310255.1 Butorides virescens | reverse complement strand
TCCCTCTCTGAGGGTCCCACCCTGGGGGTCCCTCCATGGGGGTCCCACCATGTGGGTCCCTCCTGGGTCTCCACTCACAAGGTAACGGCCATGAGGTGCCCGTGGCTTTCTCCCACGGCAGCTCTTGCCTTTGGTTCCCCCAAATGATTCCCCCCAGAAGTAGCCTTTGTCCCTACGGCCACCCCCAGCACAAGCTTCTGATAATCAGAAGCACTGAATTTTTTTTTTTAGGGCTTTGCAATTTTTTTGCACCGTGGAGAATTTTGGATTGCCCATTAAATGCCAGCAGAAAAAAAATCTGTGCAATTCTGGGATTATTTCAATTTTAGAGAAGTTTTTGACTGTAGAGGTCAGAAGAGGCCTCTCTGCCTTCCAGCGCTATTTCCGTGATGATAACATTGCTACCGCAGTGTGGCCAGCTGGGGAACTGCTCTTCTTGAAAACCCCCAAGCCCTTCTTTATTGTTTTGTGCTTTTTCAATAATTGAGGAATTGCTTTTTAAATAATTAAAGAAAGAAGAAAACTTAGGGCATTCCCACAAGCAACTGAGTGCCATCAGCCAGAGCGGGCTCTGCTGAATAGAATCATAGAATCATCCAGGTTGGAAAAGCCCTTTAAGATCATCAAGTCCAACCGTTAACCTAACCCTGCCATCCCACCACTAAACCCTGTCCCTCAGCACCTCATCTATCTCTGCTGGCACAGCCTCCTCCTCGCAGGGCTGAGCCCCTCCTGCCCCCACTGCCCCATGCAGGCAGCTCCATGCCACGGCTCCTGGAGCACCTCTGGATGCCTCTTCTGGACACGGGAAGGCAGGAGGGTTGGCCTTCTCCCCCCTCCCTGGGCCCAGAGGCTCTCCCAAGCCCTGGACATGTTGCCATGGGGAGGGTGTCAAGTTTTGCAAGGGGGCTGTGGTTTCAAAAATGAATGACTGAGACAAACAGTCCGCAGGAATGTGCCATGCATGGGGATGGGAAGGAGGAGCAAATCCTTCCCAGCTGCAGTGCAAGGGTCGAGGGATGTTCTCCTCCCCCTCTACTCTGCCCTGCTGAGACCCCACCTGGAGCACTGGGTCCAGCTCTGGGCTCCCCAGTTCAAGAAAGATGAGGAACTCCTGGGGAGAGTCCAGAGGAGAGCAACTAGGGTGATGGGGGGACTGGAGCATCTCCCCTAGGAGGAAAGGCTGAGGGAGCTGGGCTTGTTCAGCCTGGAGAAGAGAAGACTGAGAGGGGATCTCATCAACACCTACAAATATCTCAAGGGTGGGGGTCACCAGGACGGAGCCAGACTCTTCCCAGTGGTGCCCAGTGCCAGGACAAGGGGCAATGGGTACAAACTGAGACATAAGAGGTTCCAGTTGAATGTGAGGAAGAACTTCTTTACTCTGAGGGTGCCTGAGCCCTGGCCCAGGCTGCCCAGGGGGGCTGTGGAGTCTCCTTCTCTGGAGATCTTCAACCCCCGCCTGGATGCAGTCCTGTGTAACATGCTCTAAGAGAGCCTGCTTGAGCAGGGGGGTGGGACTGGGTGATCTCCCGAGGTCCCTTCCAACCCTTGCCATTCTGTGTGATTCTGTGTGATCCCTGGGCAGCCGGGATGTGGGGCCAGGCACACGCATCTGGTGCAGGGACCAGAGCAAAGCCCTGTGGCTGCCGTACTGGGGAAAACCGGGCAACCAGGCTGGGCTGCAAGGGGCAGCCAATGTTTTCTGCCTGATGCCAGCGTCTTCTTAGCCCCTTATTTCCCTGCATAAATCTAGGTGTACTCACTGGCTTTAGATGCTGTCCCCTCGATGCAGCCATCTCATCCCTGCTTTTTCCATCCTGGGTGACAGGAACCCCGTAACTATTTATGCAGAGTGAGTATGAGGCACGGACCTTCAGCCTCAGGAGCACTTTGTGTGTCAGACACCGAGGCCAAGTTCCCAGGCAGGAACTGGGTTTCAGCAGTCACAGCTGGATTTAAAACACTGGCTTGGTGTGAGAGCCACCAGCGCCAGCCAGCCTGAGTCAAGCCAAGCCGGCGGATGGAGAGGAAGGGACTCAGAAATCTTCAGCTGTGTAAAAGTGATGGCAAAGAGGAGAGGAATGAGAGGTTCTTCTGTGTTCATGGTGGACAACGTAGAAATGAGGGGCTTCAAATGAAGCAAAAGGGGTGTCAGACATTAGGAAAAATGTCCCCGTGAGGGTAGCGCAGCAGCAGCAGGAGAGATCTTCCAAGAAGGTCATGAAGTTTCCATTGATGGTGATTTATAAAAGTAGGATTCACACCCAGGGGTGAGAGCTGGGCAGGCTGCCTTGGGAAAGCTCTCGAGGTTCACGCAGCCCTACTTTTATGGCTGGGATTTGAGACTTGTCCTAGGTTTGCAAAATAAGACTTTTGATCCTGAAACTGGCCGTCCAAAGCCTGGCCTCTGCATCCTTCCTCCTGCTGGCACCCAGAGTATGGGTTGTGGTTAGGGTTCCCCTCCGCTGGCTGCGGTCACGTCTGTGCTGTACCTGGAAACCTCGATCAGGTTCTCATCGGGGTCTCGGAAGTAGATGGATGTTATTGGACCCATGGCACCAGTTCTGGCCATGGGACCTTCTTCAATAATCACCCCACAGGCCTGGGAGGAGACATAAGAGCAAGGGTTTAATGCTTGAAGTCTTATCACCTTAATGTCTTATCAGGGCTCTGTGCGCTCTTCCCCTCAGCCTTGGCAACATGGGCTGCTGGATGAGACAATTCTGACATTCCCCAAGACACAGACCCTGCAAGTGTCACTTGGGAGGCTCTGGCTTCATGCCTCTCAGGGTCACGCCCCCCCCCCATGGACACTCTACGCCTTCCTCACCTTCAGGTGATCCAGCAGCTGGTCCAGGGGCACCTCCGTGATAAGGCAGATATCTGCAGAGCCCGGGACTGGACGCCGAGCCTTGGGTTCAAACTCCTTCCCAGCCTCGTGCAGGTTGAACTTCTGGTTGCCAAAATGTAAAGCTTTGCGATTTCCCTGTGCCCAGAGAAAAGAATCAAAGTGCAATGAGATGTTCAGGGCTGGAAGACTTCAGCATCCACTCACCCGTGTAGTCCTAAAAGTGCTGGGGTCCTGGCTGTAGTCCTGCTAACTCTGGGCTCCTGCTGTGGCAACCCAAGACAAGAACTGACCCCTGCAAGGCTCTCACGACATCCCTCCAGATGTGGAGTGACCCAAGAAGGTCCTACAGCCACATGCAGCTACTTCCAAACCATAATGATGTAGGTTTTCAGTTTGGGGCACTCTCCGTCCTGCTTGTGCGGCAGCCACACAAATAACGCACAGGCTGACGCTGCACGGGGAGCAAAGCTGAGGCAATGGGGTGAGGAAGGAGCTTTTGACATCTCTTCTCTTTGCAGATTCTTAAGATTTCTGCAGCCTGGTATGGCAGCTGAGTCCTGAGCCCCCGTGGATATGCAGGACGCTGACCTGCCATCTGTGCCCACCCGAAGAACAAACTGAGGCTCACTGTAGCCTTGGGATGTGAGCGCAACTGCTTTTAAGAGACCAGGGCAGGAGAGAAGGACATAATCTTGGAAGTTAAAAAGGTGCAGCATGCACATCCAAAACAGGCCAAGTGGCCTGAAGCTTGGTCAGGAGACGAGTTGGGGCTGTTCTGAAAATGTTAACCATCTTTTCATCTCTTTGCCAATGGAAATGTCAAAACAAGAGCTGGTCAGACATCTTCAGAGGATGTGTGGGTTTGAGGGTTCTCCTCCTTCAGTCCTAGAAATTCTTTTTCAAAGAACCTTCCTTTTTTGTCACTTTGACTCCTCCTGCAGCACCGTTTGGACTTTCCTCTGATTCAGCTTGACTCTGTTGAAGCTTGATGGCCCTCAGCTTGGGCTGGTCCTACCATCCCCCACCCCAAGAAGGTGCCCCAGAGACCTGATCTGAGATCCACAAGGACCAGCTACTGGCCCAGGACTGCAGCTCCAGGTCTCTTAGACCCGAGCCCAGCCTGTGCCCCATGTTACCTTGAAAGTCACCACCTCCATGCCCAGGACTTTGGAATAGAAGGCCACAGTGTCCTCAATGCTCTTCACAGTCAACACAAGGTGGTCCAGGCGCTGGATGAAACATGAGGGTGGGCTCATACACTGCTCCTTCCAGGACATCACCTCAGGGCTGGGAACCATGCAAAACCACAGAACATGAAGGTTAGGAGCATCCATCTGCTCGTGGAAACCGTCCAGGCAGCTGTGGAATGAGCTGTGAATGGAGATCGAATGGGTTTTCTTTTGGCCTGCAGGTGGCACAAGTACAGAAGCAATAAACTCTCCTCCCTGGAAGGGCCTCAGACCCCCCCTTTGCTCTGGTGGGACCTGAGCATGCCAGAGCCCTGGCTGGGGCCAGATCTGGAGGACCAGATGGGTGATCTCACTGAGGGCTGATGCCACCAAGATGCTGAGCTCCCGATGCACAAAACCCTGTGTGTGCCAAGGATGGACCACGGGTGTGATCCTTCCCTCCAACCCCTCCTGGTGTCCTCACAACCTCCTTCATGTCCAGGTGTGGACACTCATCCAGGTGGAGTAAAGACAGAGAGTGGAGACAAGTGGGGCCCTGGCAGTGCGGAAAACATCCCTGAGGGAAGAATATTCCTGGGAAAAGAGGTCACCAGGGCTGAAGCAGCTGCTTGGTGTCCCCAAGGAAAGGGGCTGTGTCATGATCTTAGAGGAAGGGGACAGAACTCCTTCTAGTGCCTAAATAATGTAGATGCAAAACATGGACCATAAGATAAGGACTGTGGCCCTGACCAGCGCCACAAGGATGGGAACTTGCCACCAGCATGACTGCACTGTGGGACCGAGCCCAATGGGGCGACCGGCTGGGGGCTCTGGGACTGGGCCGTGGGGGCTTGGCAGGGGAAAATCAGTTTTAGGAAAATTAAGAGTAATTAAATATTTCAGTGACCTGCTTGTCAGGTCTCTGCTTCAGTCCAGCCCCATCTGCAGCAGAGCAGGATCCCTGATGGTCCTGCTCTGATGGCCCCGAGGAGCCCCTGCTGAGCCCTGAACTCCTGAGCATCAACATGCATCCAGGCAGGCTCGGGGTGCTCAGCTCCTCGGCAGCCACTCTTCCTGCTGCTCCCCAGAGCCCGGGGGCACCTTTGCACCAAGCTGCCTCAAGAAAACGGGTTTGGCCCCGGTGGCCTGAATGCTATTTTGCTTTTGGTTGATTTTTACCATCAGCAAACCTGGCTGTGGAAACTAGGAAGGCTGTGACAAGCCCCCCAGTGACAAATGGAGCCAAGTTTCCCTTGAATCAGCAACAGCTCTCTACTTAGGTACATTTATTTCTTGCCCTTAGAAAGCCCCAGATCCTGACACAAATTACCATCCACTCTTCTGAGACCCTCAAGAGTTCCTCCACTGGCACAAGCTCGACACTCCTGCTGCTTCTTGGAAAAGAACCCAGGTGGAAAATCATAGAATCATAGAATGTTTTGGGTTGGAAGGGACCCCTAGAGGTCATCTAGTCCAACCCTTTTGATGGTAATGCAGCACCAAGTGGCACAAATCAGGAAAGCAGCCCGCACCACCAACCCCTTCTTGCCTTGTCATTGGCCTTCAAACTGCCAGAGGTCAGCAGCCCGCAGGGGGTGAGGCTGATGCTGGAGGTTCAAGGAGATGCAGCGTGGGGGACTCGATAGCCTGGGGTTACAGCGGTTCCTGGTGGTTGCTCCTATGCTGGGTTCACACCTTCTGGCCTTGCCCTTCTGCGGCAGAGAGCACGGGACACGGCTGGCGAGGAGAGGTCCCAAGGCGCTGCTGACACAGGAGCAAGGTCACCATAAAACCAGGCACCATTTCACCGGGGCATCTGCTCACTGCGGTCAGAGGAGCTGCTTGGAGCAGGACCCCGTTGTCCCCAAGCCCAGGCTGGGACTGCAGCACGACCCGGATGGTGCCCAGTGATTGCACCAGTTACTGGGGCGGGGGGGAAGCTGTTAACGGAGGTGGCTGAAGGTCACCGCTCCTCCTCGCTGCTTGGTCTTTAACAACCTCACCTCCAAGAGACCCGGACTTAGTCCCTCTCCAAAGTCCTTTCCCACCCGGGAAGTTTTCCTGGGTGCTCCCCGTGTCGCCGCCGCAGCTCCCGCCCCCTGCCTAGCCAACCTCGCCGATAGGGCCCTCTCCTCCCACGTGAGCCCCTCAGCAAACAACCACAAGGAAATCCGACTGCAAAATTAGGCTGAGTACCTGTGCGAGAGAGGAGGGATGGCTGGGCAAGCTGGTGCCGGACGGTTCCCTTGTGACCGTCCTCTTCCCACCACCCGGAGCCGGGTTGTGCGAGCAGCAATGTCCCAGGAGAACGGGGGGAAAACCAACGAGATGAGAAACAGGAGCTGCCAGCACTGCTCCCCGCGGAGGTGTACCTTGACCCGAAGGACCTGGAAGTCCAACTGCATAGAGTTCCTTGAAAAAAAATCCCGGAAAAAGAATCGGGATATTTTAGCCACGCCTCTTTTCCTTTGCAAGAGCAACGTTGTGTTGATGTGCTACGTTAAAGCGGGCGGTTGAGCTTGGTGCTCAGACTGGGGTGATTTACTGTTAAGAAGAAGCACGGGTACCCCAGGAGAAGAGGAGCAGAGGCAAGCAGCCGCCGCAGGATCCCCACCGCCCCGGCAGCGGGCATCTTCACCTCTTTGCCTCCAACGTTATTTTTTACCACGCAACACGCTGAAACCTTATTGGCCTGCGAGGCACTTGCTGTCCCTGGGAGCACTGCAAGCGCCCCGTGATAAGATGTAGGAGCTGTAGGTGCCATGCTAACAGCCAATATTTAGCAAGGAGCAACAGAAAAGGAGCCACAGGGTAATGCGCACGGCTTTGGGTGCCTTTTTTGGACCCCCGTTCCTGCAAACAGACGTGTCCAAAGGGGTTCTCTCTGGCCTGAGGCAGAGTTAGAGATTTTCTTTTTCTTCCTCTACAAACCCAGATCTGTCAAAAATAAAATGGAGTTTTGAAAGGCCCGAAGCTCTCCGGGCAGCTGACTCCAAAGGACTGGGTACTTCAGGCTGTGGAAAAGCTGCCGGGCAAGTGGTTCAAGGCACAGGACATTCTGTGCCAAAATCATTCTGCCTTGACCTCCTCCACCCAAGCTGTCAACGCTTCACTGTGTATAGCAACAGGCCAAATAAACCCCAAATTTCTGATACATGGAAATAGCAGAAAATGTTTTTTTGCCACAGGTCAAGGGAAAGGAGATCTGCGGGTTGCTGTGGGAGGGAGTAGGGAAAGTGCCTGTATCCTTTTTGTACATCCTTTTTGGATTTTTCTCCCCTAATTGTCCCAGCTGGCCCACAGAATTTCTCCCAAAGCTGCTGCATGGGTTATCGTCTGCTGTCAACCAGCAACGGTGAGGGTGAGCAGGTTAGACGAGCTAATCCCGGGACACGCAACGCCACCCTCGTGCCTTCCTTGTCCCCAAGGGACAAGGGTTTACTCGCACTGGAGAAGGCAGAGCTGAGGTGGAAATCCCACAGCCGGAGCTCAGCACGGGGGTGTCCCTTAGGAGTCCTCCAGTGGGGGGACTGCCACCGGTCTCAACACAAAGCAACAGAAAAGAAGAGGATGCCAATGCTGGGGGAAAGAGCTCATAGATCTGCCCTGAGGGTGATGACAGAAAACAGACCACATTTATTTTCGAGACGTGGGTGCTCTGCAGTAGCCTCATGCCAGCTGGCCCGGAGCGGGGCAAGCAGGACGGAGAGCTGCTGGGCTTGCGCTGCAGCCTGGCTTGAAGGATGCCATCAACACCTCATCCCTCCATCAGCCCCTGATTTTCACAAGACATGGGGGAGCTGGCTGTCATGGTGATTTCGGCTGTCCTGTCCACTCCAGACCAAGAGGTTCAATAGCTACATGGTGCGGCTGGCAGACAAGGGGGCAAGCAGCAAGTGAACCTCCAAGACCTCATTTTCTTGGGAAAAATCCTAATATCTTCTTTACTAAAACTCCCAAAGTTGTTCCCACAGGTGCAAGTAAATGCGACCATTGACACTGACACCTGCCAGGGCTTTGAGGGCACTAATTGGCCTTCATAGCCCTGACCAGCCTCACCTGGGGGCTTCCACCCACACCCATGGGCCCTAGAGCATATTTAAGCTCTTCTCAGGGTCTTCACTCAATGCTTGAGTGTTGGTGTAGGGGTGGTGGTCTCCAGCCTAGCCTAGTCTAGTCCTCTAGCCTAGTGCCAGATGTCCCTTAACATGGCTGATGGCCATGCTGGTCTGGAATTTGGCTTATAGACTGGCATCCTGGTCCTTGAGCCCGTGCTGTCGTTATGGACCTGGTTGTTATTTTACGCCAAACCAAAGAGTTCAGGATCTTTGTTTTTTTCAAGAGAAGGTTATAATGGACAGTGTGTTAGCTCCATGATTACCATCACAAGATACAGAGGCCCTATTTCCAACAACAAAATATGCTAAGGAGTTGTGACGTTGCTATAGGATGCTTCAGAAGAAAATGGGGTAAGAACAGGCAACTCCCTGAGAGACCAGTTTGGCTCTCTAGAACTTTGCTCTGCTCCCATTTACATGCAAGTAAATCTTTTCTTAGCTAAAAGCAGTAAAACTTTTTGTATTTATACTCTGAGCTTTCACCTCTCCCTACTGAAGAGCTGGTGGAGCAATGGTGCATGTTCCAAAACCTGGATACAGTAACACAACACGCACCTGAGTGTCTCAGTCTGTTGGAACCCTCTTGTTTTAGCACAGGTTTGCTGTGAAATCTGAGAGGAGATAAAAAGGAGGGAGATCCTGGAGATGAGATGCCTTTTGCTGTTCAGCTGTGCTGGGATGTGGTCTGCTGAAGAGGTACAGCACTGGCACTTGCTTTGGCAGAAATTTGTGGTTTGGGAGGGTGGTTTTTGGTTTTTTTACTGGCTGTGTAACTGTTTCTTGGAGCAGGGAAGCTGTGGTTTGGGTCTGAGAACTCCACTTCCCCAAGGGAGACCTAGCCTAGGAACCACAAGTCAGAGGCACTTTGGGATGGAACCCCCCTATGTCAAACTTAAGCTTGGGAAGGGCATTGAGTTTGGCTCCTTAAAGGTGTAGCTGCAGAGAAGGGTTCCCGAGCTGCTCCCATCTGGAGAGGGTTGCCCCTACAGGTTGGACAGAGTGATGGAGTTGAAGTAGCTCAGCAAGTCCTCCATGGTGAAGTCCATAGCAATCCCTGACCCTGCGTAACAGCGTTGGATCAGATCCTCAAATTCTCGGTACTGACGTATGAACTCCTGCTCCACAGCGTGCCACACCACCTAGGGGAAGACAGTCCATCAGCTCCCTTTGTCAGCCCGTGACAGCTACAGGTGCTTTGCAGCCCTGAATCCTACAGAACATCACAGCGTTACACCCAGATCCCACCCCAGTTACCGGCAAAAGATTCTCTTCTGGGGAGAGATACTTGTGGATTTTCCTGTGGAGGGTCTCGAGGGCTCTTTTTACTTCCTTGCCGGGGTATTTGTCAATGACCCTCCTCAGCTCTTGCTTGCTGTAGGCTAGTTGGAAGCTGACCTCTTCTTCCTTCACCCCTTGAGCCACCCGGGCTTTCACCCCTTCAAAGAAGTGCTGGAAAGGCAAGGAGACATTCACTGATGAGCTGCCCCAAGGTGGACTCCTACCCCAGGGCTGGAACCTGACCGCTCTCCTCGGTTCCATTCCCATGTCTGATTAGGTGGAAAGGAGCTACTGGAGATTGTTTATCCTCCAGGAGAGCAGGGCACAGGGAATTTCATCAGTTCTCTTCCCTCCCTGCTCAGCAAGCGGCATCTCTAAGGGTTGCGGTACCATGGAGCAATGGGACTGCTGGGAAAATCACAGCTTTGCTCACGACAGGGGGTTTGGAGCCAGAGGTGGGGTTGGGGGAGCCCAGGCTTTGCAGAAGTGTAAAGCAAGACGTGGGTTTTCTCAGTCCTTCCAGGATATGGTAGGAAATGAGGACAGGCAGTTCTGGAGGGAGGAGTTTCGAAAGGAGCACGTGTCCCACCCCAAGCGTGGCTGTTGCTTGAGAGCCCAGGGCTATGTGGACCCCAAGGGATGCAGACCTCAGCTAGCTTTCAGAAAAGTACCAGCAGCAGCGTGGCTCCACTAAAAGCTCAATGCTGACAAATATTTTTTTTCCTGCATGAGCTTTTCAGACACGGAATCTGTCAGGCTGGATGGGTTCAACCTCCTGCTCAGTGCAGGTTTGCTGAATTCAAATGAGGGTACCTGGGGCATTTCTCAAGGTAGGTCTTGAAAACCTTCAAGGCTAGAGGCTGTGCAACCTCTCTGGACAGACCATTTCAATGCTTTATTACCCTTATAGTCACTTTTTCCCTTCTATCCAGCTGGAACCTTCCTTTTTCCACTTTCTGTTGCCTGTCATTGTCCTGCTGTGCACCTCAGTAATCTAGGAAAGGTACCCCTGAAATTGTTTCTTCTCCAGGCCCACCAAGTCCAGTTCTTAGCCTGTCCTTGTCATGTTGGTGGCCCTCTACTGGCCTTGCTCCAGTTTAGCAGCACCTCTCACCACAGGTGGCTGTTTCCATACATCCCTATCTGTCTCTTCTACCGCTGGACATGGTATCCCATGTCTGGTCTAACAAAGGCTGAAAAAAGGGAATAATCACTTCCTTCAGCATCCTGTCTACCCTCCCTTTCATACAGCCCAATAGCGTTTGCTGTCTTGGGTATTTCCACTGCAATTTTGCTGTGGAGAAATACCCTAAATCAGATATTCAGAGGGAAGGAGGTTCCTAAATGTATGAGCAGCTTTCAGAAACAGCAGTGGGCACCTACGCTACTTAAGGTCCCTTTACAGCTTCTCTCGATGGGAGCGAATCGTGCTCAAACCTGCCGAGGTGTGTGGGCTGCTAGAGAAGGCCATGCCTGGAAATCCCTGAGCAGAATGCAGTCCCGGTACCCTCCTATGTTACTCCCTTTGCTTTGTTGTGACCCATGAAATTCTGCTTTCCCTCACTGAGGAAGGACCTGCAGCCATTAACCTAGCAGGGCTGCAGGTAGCATGAGACCCCGAGCTGATCTTCCCATCAAACCTAGGAGATGTTTTACAGCAAAGGCTGGGAACAAATTGAAAGTAACAGGCCCTATAAATAATTCAAGCTGATCTTGGTCCGTGAAACATTTTAGGCCAGCAAGAAGAGAGAAGGAGCAGTGCGAGGAGGGGTCTTGGGAGCAGCCATCATCTCCGGGAGGAAGGGGGGTGCCTGTTTGAGTTAGCAAAGCCCAATGCTCTCGGCTCAGTTAACAATGTGGCCACCTGGGAGGTGTGAAGCTGCGTTAGATGTATTAGTCCAGGCAGCCGTGCAAAAAGAAACGAGCATCTGCCAGACACAGGCACGCAACCCGGAGCGGGGCTCTGAGCAGGTCCGCGATGGAGGCTGAGTTGTGGCGCTGGTGCCACATCTGGTCCTGCCGAGCCCTGCTCTCCCTGGGAAGCCCAGCAGCGAGTGGTCAGAGAAGGCGTGGAAGCACTGGGGATGTGACAACGCACTAATAGAATCCCAGACCAGATTTGTCCCCAACAACAGTTAATTCATAATTTTGGGAAGTGCTGTTGCCCTCCGAGACCCAGGCAAGGGTGAGTTTATCCTGTACTCACATTGAGCTTCTCCAGCGGCTGGCCCAGGTACGTGATGACGTATTTCTCCATGTGCTCACTGTACCTTTGCTTGGCTTCTCTCTTCTTGTCCTCTAGGCAGTGGATCTTCTTCTGGCACAGGAAGCAGTGAATGTGGTGGAAGTTTTCCATCATGACCATATCCGTGTTCACCTTCAGGTTTGCAGAGGACAGACTATTGACTTAAAAGAAGGGAACAAATCAGGTATGGAGAGAAGATCCTGCAGGCTGGGTCAGGAGGGACATGAGATGCAGATGTTGACAGGCTTTGGTCACCAGTGGAGTGTTTAGCCATGGGATAAGCATCATCGTGGGTGGTTCAGCTCATTGACCACCTTGCCTTGCAGAGCTTTGGGGTTGTGACATGTAATAACTGTTTACCCAAAAGGGTGGGGAGGCAGCCAAGGCCGGCCCTGTCCAAATCTGTTTCTGACCTGGGTGCCGGAGCAGCACATTGGCACGGCATGCCGAGCAAAGGCATGGCTCGCCAGGCTGCTAGCCCACTTGCCAGCTAGTCTGGAGAGGGCGAGAGCTTGGGCAGCGCGTCGTGCATACAGAACGGGGGGGTTCTTCTCTCTCACGGCAGCAAATGTGTCATTAAGCTGTCACGTTTGAGCTGTCTGGCTTCCTCCTGTACGGGAGGGAGTAACCATCCGTAACACAAATACGGGTCCCTGTTTGTTAGCTTGATTGCCTCTCACCTGCCTCACTGTAAACACTGTGGGAGCCCGGAGGGGGCTGTGTTAATGGATCGATGAGCCCCCGTTCAGTGGGTCACCCCAGGCTCATTTGCAGGTAGGAGCTGCCTCTCTACACCACCTCATGATCCATGGTTTGGAAGCTTGGACCTCTTACTTCTGCAGCCTGTGGGGTCCTCCCCAAGCTGGGAAGCAGGGTCCCTCCACCAACAAAGAGCTGGGACAATGTGGGGACCTACTGAAAGCTGCCTGCCTTGCTCTCCATACCAATACACCTTGTTTTTTGGGGGGGAGTTGCTTTTTGGCTGCCCCTGCTCCCAAGACCTCTGTGCTTGGAAGATGACAACTCTGATCTGTAGCAAGGAGCTACCTGCTCCATAGTGGGAAAGGAGAGGTTGGCAACAGATGCAAAGCTCAGCACATGTGTCCCAGCCCCATCACAATGGGGGCCATCCTGGTGTGCAGACACCGTGCCCCTGACATGCCCCGCTTGCTGAATTTGGCTCTTGCTCAGTGAAGGCAGTTTCAGCCCCAGGCAGTGGCCAGGTCGCCTGCCCATGCCCTGCTCGGGTGGCTCAGCCGGTTGCTAGCAACTCCTGAAGCTGCAGGCGTACATCCAGCCACCAGCCTTTGTACTCACTGCTGCTGAAGACGCTGCCGGCCAGCCTGAGATGTGCTTTGTCCAGCTCCCCTCTCCGCCGAGCTGTCCTGAACACCTCCTCCGAGAAGTTCACAAACTCCTCAAAGCGGCTGACGGAGGGCAGGATCCTGCCTTTCATCTTGCTGGGCATCTTTGCTTCCTCAATCTCTTTGCACAAGGTCCCCTGGCAACAACACACAAGACAATGGCACTCTCAGATCCGATGTTCACCAGATGATGACCTGGTGATGATCACCAGCCTCACTTTGCGGTGCTTTAAGGCATAGGCCAGAAAACAAGCTCAGCAATGGGCTGTGCATGCCCCTTTCTCCCTTTACAATATCTCCCATGGGAAGATGTGTGGCTCGTTTGAGGCTGGCCGTGGAGCTGCGCTGGCTGCTTGCCTGGAGCTGCTGTACCTGGTCTCCCAGGCTGTGCGGTTCCTTGCTCGGACACGGTGCTGCAATCTCCCCCTGCAGCTCCTGAGGCAGAGGTGTTCACCACTGCCATTTCTCACGCTTCTCAGGCTGGTTTATGAGCAGACTTGCTGCTCCAGGTCTTGGCGCAAAGGCAGTTGATGTCAACACATGGCTTCCCCTGACCTTAGCAGACTCAGGGCCAGGTTCCTTGGCTGATTCTGATGGGCTCTTGACCCTCTCCCTCCCCCCCCCACCCCTCCTGCTTGTTCCTGGAGCATGTTCTGTTGTGCCAGCAGGAGAACAGGAGAGCTTGGCTCCGGACATCTGATGTGCTGCTGTCGCCCTCACAGGCTCCCAGTACTCTATATGGGGGAAATCCCTTTGTTTTGACCATCCTGGTAAGAGGAGGCACAGATGGCACTTGGGTTTGTTGTGTCCCACCTCCCTCACACAGACCATTGAGGGTCTGGTGCTTCCCAAAACCCAAGAGCCAGAGCCCTGCCTGATAAAAACCAGTGCTGCCTTCAATGACAATCACATCAGAAGTTTAGAAGATTCTGGAGGAGGTCAAACATCACCCAGGTCTACTTGGGCTTATTCCTACTGACACTCACGATGCATTTGTTGAAGCTGCTCTTGGCCAGGAGCAGCACGTTGCCCAGGACGGTGTTGAGGAAGGACGAGGGGAGAGCTGAGGAGGAGCCCCACATCTCAAAGATGGAGTCGTTCAAAGTAACCAGGACCTGCAAGCAGCCGAATGGGTGGACCTTATTGCAGACATCCAGAAATCCTCTCAGCTCTGGTTCCAGACAACTGAAGATCTCGCTCAGCAGGCGGGTGGTAGGTTCTTCTAGTCTTAAAGAAAAAAAAAAAGGTAAGCAGTTAAATGGGGAGGGGCACTGGCCCTGCAGCCAGCAGCAGAGGCAAGGGCAAAGCTAGAGAAAGAGTCAAAGCCTTTGGTGTTGCAGTGGAGCCTCTTTAGGCTTGGGTCATCCCTCAACTCTTCACCATCTCTGCTTGGGGGAGGATGTTGGAATGCCCTGCTTTGCCAGCCAAATTAAAAAATTTGGTGGTTTTATGCTGACATTTTTTAAAAGATTTCCGTTCCATAGTATATTTTCACTTTATGACATTGCTAATAAGGAAATAAAATCCATCAAAACAGGGTTTTCCATGAAACATAAACCTTACTTTCTGACCCAGCCTGCAGCGGAGCCATTGGGCTAGGGAGAGGCAGAACCAGCAGGCTCTGCCCAGCCTCTCTGCATGCCCCACTACGATGCCTCCCAGTTTTTTTGCTCAGGGTGCAAACCTGATGTCACTTAGTTGACATCAGGATGGACAAGAGGAAAAAAAAAAAAACCCTCCATTGGGTCTTCAGGCAGCTCCTGTTGGATGCTCTGGCTCGTGCCCCTCTTGGAGCAGCCAGCTGTAGCTCATCACCCACGTACTGGCTCCGAGGCTTGGTGCAAGGAGGGTCCTCTGGAGATGCTGTGCTCTCTCCTCCCTTAGTGGTGGATGCCTGAAAGAAAGAATGGGATGGAAACTGTGATTCCTCTCCCCGAGAGAAAAACTCGAGATCTGGGTTTCATTTCTGCTGCCTCGTATTGGAGTCTTCCATGCTTAGCAATCCTTTGATTTTGCTGGAGCTATCGATTAAGTTCAATTCAATTCTCCTCTGTCATCACCAGGTCTTAAGCTTCCCCACGGTGGACACCACTGACAGTTGCTGGAGGACAAGAGCCCAGGAGAGCTCTGGGATGTGATAGAGGTAAGCAGCCACCCTGCTGCGCCCGCCGAGGCTTGTGTCAAGCTGGAGGGGAGGACAGGCTGATGGGACTGGAGAGGACATTGTCCTCACGCTTACCTCCAGCACCTGCAGGTCTGCAGCATCCTGGCTTAGCTGGAAGAATTTCTCAAGGAACTGCTGCTCCGTGGTGCAAAGGGGTTGCAGCTCTCTCAGCACCTGCTCCAACATCTGCTTAGAAACCATCGGGCGTGTTAGAAAACCCTCCTAGCACACGCTGAGGACACTGGAGTAGATGTCCACATCCAGCTGAAGTGACATCTAAGCCAGGCTCGTCTAAGCCACTCCTCCAGGTACACAGCCCCGGAGAAAGGACCATGAGACGGGGTGCAGCACTGGCACAGCCCCTGTGGGACACCTGAACCCTTTAGAACCTCAGCTCCTTACCTTGATGGCGTTGCCCTGGTCCAGCGTGTCCTCCTGGCCTTCTCTGCTCCCAGGGAGGCTGCATCGAGGCTGCTGCCTGCTCCCCATCGCCGTCGGCCTCTCTAAGCTTTCCTGAAGACCTGCATGGTACGTTGGTAGGTGGTCAGACACCGCCGTCCCTCTAAGCCCCTCCAGCTCCTCTGGCCATTGAATAGATTTAAATGTCTCTTTTTATATCTGATCTCATGCATGAATTGGCCTTTTCCTGCTGGATTCAGATATACAGGGATGCAGGTTTTGCTCTCACGTTTTTATCTGCCTTCTCATCCGCTTTTCTTTTTCATCGCCCTTTTTTTATTTCACTGCCTGTGGTGCTTCCCCTCTGCTCTTTAGGGTTTAATGCAAACTCTGGAGGACTGAGGAGTGAAAAATCCCAGGTGATAAGAGCATAAATCAGCAGAAATGCCTGCAAGAAGTTCAGGGAAAAATGTTTTTGTTGCTCAGTTTTGGTGGTGAAGTGCCATAAAACAATATCGGGGGGGGGGGGGGGGTTGGCTTTCTTCAAAATCTAGCCTTTAAAAATTATAAACATTCACCTGGAAATTAATATACTTGCCAAACATTGCCAGTTTTTGCCACGCTGTTTTCACTGGGTGTCCGGTTTAAGTGGAAAAGTTGGATCATAGGATCATAGAATCATGGAATGATTTGGGTGGGAAGGGACCCCCAGAGGTCACCCACCCCCCTGCAGGAGCAGGGACACCTTGAACCACATCAGGTTGCTCACAGCCCCCTCCAACCTGGCCTGGAATGGTCCCAGGGATGGGGCCTCCGCCCCCTCTCTGGGCAACCCCTGCCAGGGTTTCACCACCCTCACTGGAAAGAATTTCTTTGAAACGTGCATTAAAAAAATACTATTATATTCACTGAGAGAAATCAGCAGGGAAACATCCCTACAATTTTCTAATTAATTTCTAAAAACTGGTATCATTCCACTAACCCCGGAGGTGCCAGCTGAGTCAGGCCAGCTCTCCATTTCTCGTAGCGCCCGGAATATCCTTCTTCGAGCCACTACCTGCAGGGCTTTTTCCTTTGGAAAGGATTTGTCAGATGCCCGAAATGCTGCGCAGGGATGAGGCAGCCCCGCTCATGCCCCCAGCCTTGCTAAACCCATGGAGAAAATTAATAAGCTGCTTCATAATCTTTTTTTTTCCCCACCCTTACGCAATGGGCGCTGATGATTTCACTTGCTGAGAAGTGGCAAAACCAGGAAAGAAATAGCTCCCCGTGGCAAGCAGGGAAGAATTTTACAAGCCTGTAAATTTTAGTGGGGAAGGGGAAAATGAGGAGAAAAGACTTAATTAATGGCTCACAATTAATTATAAACAGCTCGGGGTTTGCCTTCTAAACTCTCCCGTGGTATTGAAACAAGGCAATAAATCATCAGGTGGTATATTTAGAAGTGATCAACATAAATAATCCTTTATGAGGGCAGGGGATCAGCCTTAAAAATTCACTGCCACTGTAATCGGTAGAAAGAAAGAGGCAGGGCAAGCCGGAGCGAGCCTGGGATGTTGGAGAGCAGGGATGAGGGATGGTACCGGGCAAGCGTCCTTGCAGCCGGGGCTTTCATCCATGCAGCGGCTCGCCCAAGGAGCAGGTGAAACATCAGGGAAGGCCTTGGATGAGTTTCCCGCAGAACTTCATCAAAGCCAAACCTTCCCTGCCGAACAGCCCCAGACCCACCAATTTTGCAGAAAATATTCCAGCAGGAGTCTCTGCAAGCCCCCGGGAGCAGGGGGAGGCAGCTGAAGGGCCTGTGTGTGCGTTTTCAGGGTGCTGCTGAGCCAAGAGAAGCTCAGCTCGCCCCCAGAGGGAGGAGATGCTCTCCCTCCTGGGTCCCCCCAGGGAAGGAGCCTTTCTGCAGCTGGCGGAAGCTCCGTGGGTACAATTTTCTAAAAATTCCCACTCTTCCCAATTGCCCTCCCCGCTGATGTGGTGGCTGTTGTTTTACTGGGCTGCTCAAGTTAACGATGGGCTGAGCATCCCCAACCAAGCCTGGGGCTTCCTGCCTGTCCTGGGGTCTCTTCCCAGCCCAGGGAGCGAAGTGGGGTGCAGGATGCCCCAGCACAGGCCAAGCTCATCCCTGCTCCCCCCAGCTGTGGGAGCAACACGGGCAGTGGGTGGATGCATTGCTGGAACATGTCCAGAGGAGAGCAACAAAGCTGGGGAGGGGTCTGGAGCACAAGTCATACGAGGAGGAGCTGGGGGTGTTTAGTCTGGAGAAGAGGAGGCTGAGGGGAGCCCTCATCCCCCTCTACAACCCCTGACAGGAGGCTGTAGTGAGGTGGGGGTCGGGCTCTGCTCCCTGGTAATGGGTGATGGGATGAGGGGGAATGGTTTGAAGCTGCACCAGGGCAGGTTTAGGTTGGACATTAGGAAAAACATCTTCCCCGCAAGGGCTGTCAGGCTCTGGAATGGGCTGCTCAGGGAGGTGGTCGAGTCCCCATCCCTGGAGGGATTTAAAAGAAGGATGGATGAGGTGCTGAGGGCCAGGGTTTAGTGGTGGGATGGCAGGGTTAGGTTAAAGGTTGGACTCTATGATCTTAAAGGGCTTTTCCAACCAAAGTGATTCTATGATTCTATGCCTTTGGGTGGGTTATAGCTGTATGGTACCGGGCTTGTGGCCATCAGGGTGCTGCAATTGCTGCAACGGGTTTCATTGCCGCTGGGTTTTTCTCCTGGGATTTTGATGACTCCCATTTTATGCATAAGCATTAAAGACTGGAAGGAACTCACTGGTTTAACATTTACCAAAAGGGGATCGGGCAGGCTGGTGGCAACACATCCCCTACATTTTTTTTTTTTTTTAAACTTTTACAAGTCAGTTTTCGCAAAGGGCCTCTTTTAACAGCCATCCCTGCCCCCATTTCAATGCCTTTCTGAGCAGACCCAGCTTTGGAGGAGACAAACCTGGGCACGTTTATTTTCTATCGCCCAGCAGAACTCAAGTCCCTTGCTCGGAGCCCATCAATCACTTTGCAAATGGGAACCGGGGCCTCTTTATCCCGTACGCAATCTTTGTTATTTCCTTCTGCTTAAATAAAAGCAATCGCCCTTCTTTGGGAAATGGGGCTCCAGCACGTTATCTTATAAACCACGGCTTGGCGCTTGCTTTCCCCACTGCTAATCCCCCAGGCTCACTTGCTCATTACCTCTTATCAGGAATTCCTATTTCTAAGCAAGAAAGAGCGCGTTTCCCCAGGAAAGGCCGTATCCAGGCACGGAGGAGAGGGATGTGCGAGAGGAACGTTATCTTTTTTTAACTATTTGTTTTAGCTGGTGTGGCAGGTGGGGCAAACCATACGCAACCCCCTTGCCAGGCTGGGTGCAGGAGCCGCGTGCCGAGCCGGTCCCCCGCGGAGCGAGGCATAAAATAGCTGGAAACAAGCTGGTCCCAACGAGAATATCTCATTACGGTGACTGCTTTATTGGCGCACGCAGCCCTTCTTCCAAGTAGGGTGGGCAGTGCTGGACACTCATAAGGACAAGACCCAGCGCCGGCTGTGTGGCAGCATGGGGATGGCAAAGCAAGTGAGCCCTGGGGAGCCACACGAACTGGCCATGTCCCGATGTGCTCCCGACAGCCACCCTGGGGAGAGCTTTCCCCCGGCACCGCACCTCTGATGGGCTGGAAAGGAAGGACAGGAGCGGTGCTCTGTTCCCCTCAGGGCCCTTCACCCAGGCCGGCAGGTCCTCACAAGGCGTTGTCACCAACTCATTGTCACCGACCCATCGTCACCAAGCCATCGCTGTCTGCTCAAGAGTAGCTGTCCTCCCTGGTGTCCAGCTCACAGCAGCAGGGACTGCCGAAGTATTTGAAGGGTGGGTAGCCCAGATCCGACGAGTGATGAGTGCTCCTACAACTTCTGAGGAGGGAGAGGACATTCAGGGTGACAACGTGTGCTGTAACAGCCCCATGGGAGAAGCGTCTTCCTTTGCAGTCCTCATGAAACGCTACCCTTCTTCAGAAAGCCCGCTATCTCAGTGTTGTCTGGGATTATTTTTACTGCTTCGTTTTATTTTCCTGCTATCTGCTTGCTATAGGCTTTCCTGAGTCCTCCAGCATCACCGATGCAATACGTGTAGCAGGTTAATGCATTGCACACAAATAATTTCCTATGGCCACTTTTTAGCATGGCCCTTTGATTTAATTGCCCGTTACCTCGTTTTTAAATTACAAGGAGAGTAATAACGTCCCGTTGGCTTTCCCTACACAACTTATTTTTTGATCCTTTTTTTTATCATGCCGCTTCTTTTCTGCTGGAACTAGCAGCAAGATTTTGATCCCTGTTTTTCTCTCTCTTGGCTCCATAGTCTGGCAAATCATCCTGGCGTGGAAAACAGGTTTCTGGTGAGTGCATAAATATTTCCTGGAGGTGTTGGCTTTCTCAATTTCTAGCAAAATTTCATAAAGGAATGTTTTAATTAAGGTTTAGTATCTGAGCTTCTAGGCCCTCTTTCTTCCTTCAGGGGGGCTAATGACAAGCAGCAGGGAGAAAAAGCCTGAGTGTTTTTCCTTTTCCCCTCCTCTTCTTTCCAGTGGCAAAAGACTATTTAGGTGAATTTTTCCTCCTTTCTGTTCAGGACTCGGGCGCTCTGTTGCGGGTACGTGCACGCTGCCAGCGCTGCCCATCCTGGTTTGGTCCCCTGGTCTTGAGGTCCCGTTCCTGCTCTTGTGCAAGTTGCTGCTAGCCCAGGCTCCCTCTGTCCCTGCTTGAGAGCCATCGGGCTCTCCATAAACCCACCCAGCAGGGAGGAGATTGCAGCAAAACACCTGGATTTTAGGTCTTCCCTTTACAGCCAATTCTGAAGCTGAAGGAAAGGGCCCTGGAGGGCTGCAGAAGCGGAAAACGACTTCAGCCCAGAAGGCAGAAGATGGGCAAACATCAGGGTGGTTGTGCCACCTGGATGGGGGCTATGGGTGCGACCACAGCACCCGCGAGGAGGCAGAGCCCTTCGCCAGGATCCTTCAGCCACCAGCCCCCATTTCCTTCCCTAGGCTTCATCCTCTGGCTCTGGGATCTGGACACAAGTGATGAAGTAGGTGTGGAGCTGGAAGAAGCTGAGCTGGCGCTCTGATAGACTAAACACACCGTGCAAAGTGGGGTTTGACATTCGAGCGAGGCCAAGCTGGCATGGAACTTTCCATTACAGTGCTTTGTTTTGCTGAAGGAAAATGTGACTTCAGCGCAATCAAAAACTTCCAGAGGAGAGAGATCAGCTTCTCTTTTTATCTTCAGAAACACCTGACTGGAATATTTCGAGTCAGATGCAACGATTTCTGTTGAAACAATCACCTTGGGACAGCACAGCCCCACAGTCAGCTCCCTCCAAAATCATTCTGCGCTCACAAATATTGCTATGAAGACACTCGTGTCTTCAGGGAGGGGTTTGGTGACATCTCTTTACAGGGAGAAGGGTGTCTGAGGAGCCCGTCACCAGCTCTGCTTGCATGAAATATGGGCCAGGCATTAGCCAGGCATCCCACGTCCCCCTCCCTTCCGCAGCACAAAAGTCATCTTTGCAAATCACTCACTTGCTTTTCTTCTTCCTACCAAGAAGGTTTTGGCTTGCTCAAAAAAGGCTTTGATTTCCCGGTCATAGAGTCTGCTGAGGTTCTGGGCATAGACCTGGAAAGAGAAGACAGGCACAGAAAGTCCTGGTGTAGCTCGTCTCTCTGCGGACAGTGCCCGCTTCACAGCTTTTTCTTCAGCTGCCCACTTAAAGCAGAAGTCAGGGGATGGCAGCTGACCTATTGGTTTTGGCGTGTAAGAGCTTTGGAAAGGCAAAAAACAGTGTGGAAAATAGAAACCAAGCCTCAGTGATGTAAAAAGAAATGTCTCCGTTATTTAACGACATCCCTATTAACAAAAGAGGCCAAGGACTTTAAGAGGCCCCTTCCCTAGAACCCTTTAAATAAAGCAGAGTTGAATAAAATACAAGATTCACCACTTTTATTTAATGCTTATCACTCTCATCCAGTAGAGAAATGGCCCGATGAAAGCAAAAAGACCAAATTTTAGCATTTCAGACTTTTTCCTTCAACGCGAGGTTCGCCACTGAGTCCCAGACTGCCTTCTGTCAAGCAGAGAGGTCCAATATGATGTGGCCAAGTTGGCCAGGCACTCTCCGAGAAGGGCCAAACGCTGGCATGGGTTTGGTGAAACCAAGCTCTCAGCATGAACTAAGCGGTTTGGCTAATCTGTTCCCACTGGATGTTTGCAATATTTGTTCAGGATTTCAGCCGTACCTTGGGGAGATCACAGAACAGAACTGGGTTGGCGTTCCTCAGCCAGGCCATGAGCGGGGTGTAGGGCACCAGCTCCTCGTGGTGGTGTCCATGGCTTGGTGCAGACAGCTTCTCAGTGGGCTGACCAAGAGCAGGGACCTGAGCATTACCCTAAAGCAATGGAAATGGCAGAAAGAGTCAAATAAAACATAGCATTGAAAAGCTCTGGAGAAGAATTGGTTCATAATTGCCTTTGAATTTCCCGTTCTGAATATGTTTGAGAAGCACATTTAAAGGGTGACGCAGAGCACGCCTGATCACTTTGAACTCTGGCTTTAATCCCGCGTCGTGTGAACGATTCCGAGCCCAGAGGAATGAGCTGGCCCATCAGCAATAGGTGGGATACTCCAGCAGAAGACACAGGAGAAAAGCTCGTTGTTTGGGAGCATGCTGGAAGCTGTCCCTCCGAGCACACGGAGGTGGGTACACCTCGGGGGGGGATGCGATGGAGGGGAAGGACGCCGTGCCGTTGATGCAACCCATCTGGGCCCGGCGGTGCTGGGACATCGCACCCACAGGCTCAGAGTCATGGAGGTGGGATGGGAGCTTGGTGGGTTCGGAGCAGGTCCCGGTGGAGCAGCTCGCTCAGGGATGTGCCCAGTGGAGGTCTGAAAAGAGGTCTGAAAATCTCCAGGGATGGAGATCCCACAGTTCCCTCCCAGTTCCCTGCCAGTCACGTCCCTTCCCAGAGCCAATGCTTGAAAGTAAATCCTCAAGATTTAAGGATCTAATGCTAAGGATTTGGGAAAGGAAATCGGGAAGTGTAACATTTTCCTTTCAGCTTTCTCCCCACAGAGGCATTTCCACCACATCCTTTAAACTGCAAGACGAACGCTTGAAAATGTCAATCAAAGGATCAAGGGCTTGGCTTTTATCCCGGAATTTTGTCTTACAAACAGACGAACAACTGCCACCACTCCCCAAGTAAAACAAGAAAACCTAAAGCAAAAATTTTTAGGCCTAAGCACTTTTTAGAATCCCCCTGCGGTGGCTGAGACTGTTTCACCTGTGCTGCTGGCACTATTTTACCCGAATATTCAAATCCCCCAGGATTTTGAGCTACCAGACGAAGCGCGAAGCCCACCTGCCGCTCGAAGATGCTCGTAACATGAGTGATGAAAGAGTTTTCAAAGTTCTGCTTGAGCGTTTCAAACACAATCAGCTGCTCAGCCACCGCCTGCAGCTTCCGATAACCTTGAGGGAAAAAACAAAAAAAAAGAGAGGGTATCGCAATATGGAACGGCACGAGCCGTCGTGGCTGCAGACCAGCAGCACTCAGCATGCCGGCAAATGAAACAGCTCTTCAAGGAGAAAGTTCTGGGGTAAATGCTGCCACCCAAAGGGCCAAGAAAGGGGAAAAGATTTGCTGTGGTGCCAAGCAAATACAGAGAGGGAGGGTGTTTAAATTTTTGAAGATACAAATTGCAAAGCATCCATCAGCACGACCACGGTCAGGGCCAAACAGCCAGGAAAGCATGGGGTTTCGTGCCAGGATCAAGCCCCTGTAGACCAGCAGGTCCCCAGCACCGACCACAGCGGGTGCTGCCACAACGAATTATCGTTTTCCCATGCTCCAGTACAGCCAACTGGGCTGCCCCACCAGACCACGCTTTCTAAACCCCTCTTTCCACCCGTTCCTTTCTGAACTGGAAGAGGTGCTGCACGCCGGTGGCAGGCAGCGATGCCTTGTGCCCAGGGATTTAGAGGAATCGTATAGATGCTCGCCAAAACTTTGCCGCAACTTTAATGTAAACCGGAGCAGCCAGTGCCTGAGCCCAGAGGTGCCTACAGAGCTGTGGGGCGCGGATGCCCCAGTTTGGTCCTTTGCAGCGTAACTGGGATTTCTCTAGGAATGGAGCCAATCCCCAGGGATGTCCAGAGGTGATGTTACCTTGGCTTTCCCAGCCCTGCTTGGATTTCTCTCGGAATGGAGCCAATCCCCAGGGATGTCCAGAGGTGATGTTACCTTGGATTTCCCAGCCCTGCTTGGCTGTGCTTGGCTTGCTGAACCCACGGGAGACTTCCAAAGCTTCAGCAGCATCTTCAGAAAGAAGCGAGCCGCCCCCGCCAGCCCGCTTCCCCAGCTCGCAGCTCCAGGGTGCTCAGCACCATGCACCCCACCTACCCCCAAGATCAGTGCTGCTGCTTAGCTTCCCAAATACATTCCTGCCTTCTATTTCTTTTCTACTTTGCCCCAGGCAGCCTGCAGGGCTGCCCAGCAAGCGTGAGAGCTAATTCCTGGGAACCCCCCCCCCCTCCGGCTCCAGCGGTTTGAGGGGCGATTGGAAGCACAGGATGGTGCTGGGTGGGCAGCAGAGGTTGTGGATGAGCTGGTGGCCCTGCCACCTGCAGGCATAAATCTCTGCTCTCTACTCACCGGGCTGTATCTGGACGTTCATGCACCCAGAGAGAGCCTCTGCTGCAGCAATGCAGGCTTTCACTCGGCTGGGGCTGGAAAGGTCTGCTCGGCTCAGGGCGTCGCAGTGGTCCCTGCTGAGGGTGAGGTGGGTCTAAAAACAAAGCCAGAAGAGAACAGGTACCAGCATGGCCAGCTTCTCACCCCTCCTCATCACACCCAGAAGACTGCTGGCTTGGGATAGCCATGGGCTACCTTCAGCTGCCAGGCTGCACGCGGCCCTCGGGAGGACCGTGCTGCTCCGTCCCCACCGAAAACAGAGCTCTGTGCAGTAACAACTGCGGTGGTCACCAGAGAAGCCCTGGCAAACCCCAGTATGAGTTTCCAAAGAGCCGGCACCTCTGGGACTACCACTGGCAGCAAAGTGGGGGGGGGGGGGGGGGGAAGAAAAAGCGGAGGAAACTGCAATTTGAGTCACTCAGATATGAAAAGGTCAAGGGCATAGAGGTCAGCGGGAGCAGTGGAGGTGAGGACGGGCTGTGTTGTACGTTCTGTTTGTAAATAATTTGCTTTCTCATATTTCCAGAGCCTTTCCACTGGCCATGCCATCTCCTGCACCAGTGCCTCTGTGGCTATGAGCTTACTGCAGGGAAAAGCTCCTGCCCCGCCATGGCTGCTGATGGGCACAAGCATTGGCTTTACGGTTGCCTTCCAGGGTGGGGGAAAAAAAACAAAAAGAAGAAAGGAGAAGAAAGGAAAGAGGAAACTCCCATCAGGGGGGAAGTGGGAAGAGAAGCAACAGGGTCCCTGGGCAAAGAGCCTCCCCAGGGCTCCTCCCCAGGGCACAGGGAGCCCCCAGAAGGCTTTTCCCATGGTAGATGTGTGGTTTGCCTCAGGACCCCCTCCAAGTCCCCAGCGGTTTCTTGCCATGCGAGGTTGTGAGGGAGGATGGGAGCATGCTTTGAGCGGGGGTGGGTATTGCTCGCTAAGTGTTGTGCTTGGGTATCCCTCGGTAATGAGGGATGGAAGTGGGCATTACCTGCTAAGGAGAGCTGGTTTCCCCCAGTACAAAGATGCAAACTGAAAGCTGTCAAGAGAAGGGAGGGAGAAAGCAACTGCCCTCAGCGGCTTCCCGCAGCCCCACAGGCCAGGCATAGGGATGCTGGGAATTTGAAGGCACGAGGCTGAGAGGATCTCGGTGCTTTGGGTGCACGGCCCCAGCAGCCTCTGAGCGTGCAAGAAGAAGGTCCCAGAGCTGCAGGTGAAAGGCAGACCGCAGCATCCCAGGCAAAAGGCTGCAGAAGGAAGGTCCTTGGCATTACATCATTTGAAGCTCATCTTGCCCATGAAAAGGACTTTCAGGGGCCTCTCTTACAGCCCTGGACCACCGCGAGGGTACCACACGTCAGGTCTGCTGCTGGTCTACCCATAGTCCATCCCAGCTGTGTGGCCATCCTGTGTGGCCAAGACACCAAAGTCCCAAAGCCACCAGACCAGAGAATCTCTGTAGCCGTTGCAGACAGACATTTGCTTTCAGAGTGTTCGAGGCTCACTGAAAGTTTTTTCTAAATAGACTCAACAGGCTGAAGATTTACGTCTTTGCAAAGCCACATACCGTGAGGAAGAGGATCTCATCCATCAGCTTTGTCTTGTTGGAAACAATGCGATGTAGCAAGGAGTTTTCCCGGTGGATGTGGTCCATCTGCTGCTTCACACTTCCCAGTAGCTCATCGTAGATGTGCAAAGTCTCCTCCACTCTGGCCACCTCTGCCAGGGCCTCATCAATGGAGCTGATCAGCTGTGTCACCTGCTTCTCAGAAGAGATAATGGCTCTAAGGTTGGCCTATGAAATGGAAAAACAGGGGGCTTCAGCACCATAGCAGGGGCTGGTCACAACCATCTCAGAGTCAAATATCCTGGCCTTCACCCTCCCAAGGCAAAGCAGTGACCCTGTCATTATAACGTGCAAGATGCTGTTGTGGTTGCAGCTGCATCGCTACCTGCACAAGGTCAATGTCTTATCTTTGCACTTGGCTAAGCTCTGTATCAGCAACCACCTGCAAGTCCCAAGCGCCAGGGCAGAACAAGCCCCTTCCCTGGGCAGGGTGTACGCTCAGAGGGCTTTCATCTGCCCTGGCAAAGAGGTTACTGTGGAGTCACCAGGCAAATCCAACCATGAGCAGAATACAGTCTCTGTAGGTTTGGAGAGGCTACCAAGCTCTGCTGGCTTCTGCACCCCACTTTTCCCCCTGTGCACTAGGCAAACCCCAAGTGGAGACTGCGTGGAGTCTCGAACCCTCAATCCCCTCAACTGGTGAAGTCCCCTGAGGACTGGGGTGTCCATCCCACAATATCTGTAAGGAGATGTGCCAGCTTGGAAGCCCTGGCCATTTCTCTCCAGCTCTACCACATTTATGCAGACCATGGCCATGCCAAGCGCCTGTCGCAGCACGTCCAGCACAGCTCCGGGCATCGCCACTGCTGCCAGGGTGTTACCCAGCTGAGCTGCTCTGGCAGTGGAATTAATAAACAGTTAAATCATGCATGAGACATGTACATAGATAGGTCTCTAATATGGAAACTGAAGGCACAATTTGCCTAGGGAGGTCTCCAGCGTTTGTTTTGACGGGTGGTAGAGATATAATGGCGCGTTAATTGCTGCTGACAAGCTCTGCTAGAGATGAACTGCTTCCAAATGTTAATTGTATTGTTTTCAGGGCCTATGTACCACGCGGGATAGCAAAGAAAACAATCAATAGATACAGACCTGGGAGGCACGAGGCTTCCAGACTGCTGTTTTCCTCGCCATTAATAAAGCTTTTAAAGAAGTTTGTCTTTTTCTGATATTTCAATTATCCAACGTCTTTTTTTCTTAAATGAAGAGCAAGAGAGGTATCTGCACCACCACCCCTCCCCCAGTACGCCCTGCGCTTGGCTCGCCGGTGGGAAATGATAGGAGGAAGAGAAGAAAAGTCTTGTCAACCCAAGGCAAGTCTTGTCAACCCAAGCAAAGTCTTAGCAACCCAAGGAAAGTCTTGGCAACCCAAGCAAAGTCTTGTCAACCAAAGCAAAGTCTTGTCAACCCAAGTCAGATGGCTTGGACCTACCCTGTGCTGCCAATTAGGAATGTCTCTGAAAGCACAGTAGATGCTGGGCATCTACAATCCCTGAGTTTGGACTTGCTCTGCTTCAAGCTCCACCTGTGTTGCTGTTGGGATAAAGATGAGCTGGCAGCTCCAGCTCTAGAGGTGGTACATGCAGGACAAGATGCTGGAGCAGTGTGGAGGTGCTCCTGAAATGCGTGAAAGCCACTCTGCCGCAGACACCTGGGCTGGGCGGCTTGGGTCTCTCTGGCAAAGCATGGATTACGCTCTCCTGTGACAAATGCAGTACCCTTTTGGGAAAGTGTGGGAGAAAGGACTGTCAGGAATGGCTTCAGATGGAGGCGGATTCAGCAAGGACCTGGAAAGGTCAGAGGAATTCTGTAGAGAAGAAAAGCCTGGTGTAGCAAACATGGTAAAGCGTCTCTGTCGAAGGGTATAGATGCGGCTGCCCCACTGCAAAGCGAGGGAGCCCAGCGGTGGCAAGGAAGGCCAAGGTTTCACTTGCCGGCAGGCTCAGCAGTCAGATTTGAAGTGGGGCTTGCCGATGCACACAGATGCTCCTCTCCAAAAGCACCGCTGATGCCACGCGAATGCTCCTTTTGCCCAGAGCCCAACCAGCCTACGCAGGCCGGTGGAGGGAGCAAACAGCCCCGCTCCCGCACTGCTGCTTGCCAGCCGCATCCCGTGGCCCGTGGCCCAGAGCATCACATTTTATTAAATGTTCCTAAATTACAGCCATAAACCTCCTGCGAGCCTGTCGCCACCGTGCCTTCCGATGGTCTTATTAGGGCTTAACAGACCCACGGGGGTTTGCCTAGAGCACAGCATCGCCGGTGGCGCT
Organism: Butorides virescens; assembly: GCA_017310255.1. Lineage (NCBI taxonomy): Eukaryota > Metazoa > Chordata > Aves > Pelecaniformes > Ardeidae > Butorides > Butorides virescens. The sequence continues at coordinate 11,026 of JADKXX010011178.1, read as the reverse complement.
GGCGGGGGGACGGGGGGCAGGAAGGGCTCTCCGGAGAATCGCCGCTCGGGCGAGGGTAATATCTCTCCTGCCGGCAGCGGCACAAAGCCGCTGGGGGCTGCTGGCTTTTCAGCGGGCGCTGGGATCCTGCGAGGACGCAGGAATACCAATGTGGAAATCAGAGCTCGCGGCTTCCCGGGCATCCTGGCCGCGCTTTCCTTCCCTCCGAAGCGGATCAGCGCTCCTGGGCCAGCCGTGCTGCCTTTCACCACCCCCTGGGAGAGTTGGGGGGGGGGGCAGAAGGTGATTGGCGTTGTAAGAGGGGGACAGGGTGTTATCACTGGGAGGTGGGGAAAAACATTTAAATAGATGCGTGCGCTGGCCTGACTTGCTAGCGTTAATGACACTTCATATCACAGATTAAGCCTTAGAAATAGAAACAGCTTGTTAATTAATTCCTGTTAGCAATAAGTGACATTTATTCATTAGAGGGCATTAAAGTAATGTATTCGACAGCGCCTTCCGTCTCAAAGAACTGAGTAGAGGTTTATTAGTTACTCACGGGGTATTTTACAGCCGGGAAACGGTGGCCAAGTGCCCCTCGACTTGCCAAGAGCCAGCAGGAGCAGACCTGGGCAGTTTGGTCTATATATAAATATATATATATATATTTATATATATATATATAAAAATCTATAAATACACTCCTAAATTTCCAGGTGTAATAACCCATGTATAAATACCAACTGGGGATACAGCAAACACTGGAGCCAAAGGAGGTTGGATTTAGAGTTTGTGGCCTCTCGTACATTTTAGGATATTTCCTTCGGTTTATTTTGTTCCCCCTTTGTTCTTCAGTTGCCTGCCCATAAAATCCTAGCGGCGGGTATATTGGCGTAAGAGAAATGCTGGAAGCAGCGATCTCATTATTTTGCTCCAGCACTCAAAGGAACACGTTATCCTCCGCAGCAATGCAATAAAATACGGCAACTCTAATAAAGTAAATAAAGCTCAGCAGTCCGGAGATGATGTGTGCCGCCTTCGTTGGCCCTTTCTGCTACCGTTTATCTTTTACTTTTTATCTCCTTCCAGCTCAGTTTCATTATTTTGTCTTTCCTCTCTCCCTCGCTGCTGCTTTTCCTTCTGCAGGGATCACTGCTGGCCCTTCCCTTTTCCTCCAGGCATCCCTGCCCTGCAGACCACCCTTTCCACTCTTCATCATCCCTCCCCTTTTTACACGCACGTCCATCCTCTCCCTCCCTACTCAGCAGCCCTTATCCTTCCCACCCAGCTTTTCCCTGTTCTCCCCTCCCGAGGCAGCCCATGTGCTTGTGCCCAAATTAAAAAAAACCAAACAAAACCTGAAATAACAGGGGTTAAGCTCCATAGAGGTGGAGAGATGGCCTCAAGTTGTGCCAGGGCAGGTCTGGGTTGGACATTGGGAAAAATTCCTTCCCCAAAGGGCTGTCAGGCGCTGGAAGGGGCTGCCCAGGGAAGGGGTTGAGACCCCATCCCTGGGGGGATTTAACAGGCGGGCAGAGGTGGTGCTGAGAGTTTGGTGGTGGGATGGCAGGGGTAGGGGAACGGTTGGCTTGGTGACCTTAAAGGGCTCTTCCAACCCGAATGATTCTGTGATTGGGTGCCTGGCTGCCAGGCTGCAGCCACTTCTCCAGCCCCGGCAGGGGGCCAGCAGCCCCCATCAGCACACGGTGGGACAAACTCCCGAGTGGGGAGCATCGTCGTCCTCCTGTCCTGCACCTGAGACGCCTTTTGAGCTGAAGTAGCACAACACCGAGATGACCCTCTCAGATCAAGTGCTCACAGCAAATGAAAGAGCTGCCCATGCCCAGAGACTGGGTCCCGTGCCCCTCCATGCCAGGCACCTTCTTTTCGGTGGAGCCACAGCTCCTGGCCCCCTTACCTCATCCAGCACGTGGAGGTCGCTGCTGAGCTGCTCTGCAAAGGCCACGGAGTTGTTCACAAGGGGCTCGTACTCCTCCATCAGCTTCAACACATCGGCAGCTTCCTTTGCTGTCATCTCCTGGTACGCACTGAGCTCCTCCTGGCTCTCGGTCTCTGCAGAGTCCTCCCTGTCTTCCTGGGGCCTCTGTCTCCCTGTGTGGGCAGGAGGAGACGTGGAGGTGGCCAGAGCCTCCTCGCTATGTCCTTTTGTTAGCCCTGCTCGTATTAGCCCCAGGGGTCCCACTGAGTCCAAGCGAGAGGAACCCAGTGGTCCCGGTCCGCTGGTCCATTTGGAATAAGATCACAGCATGGAGCAAAGAAAGATGGGGATGGGGTAAAGGGGCGGCTCTGTGAGAGGGACAAAACAGGCACCTGAAATTTTGTTTGAGCTCTGGCTGTGGTTTTACTTGCTCACCTCTCTAGGGTCCTGGGTCGGGGCATGTTGATGTGTTTGTGGCGCAAAACTGAGACAAATTTCGGAGATGAACAGGCTTCCAATTAAATACACTGGTAGTCATGTGTTGTAGAGTAAAATATTTATATCCATATATATCTGTATTTCTTGATCTACTGCTGGGGAAGGGTCCCAGGCAGGCAGGCAGCCTCCCCCTTGCCTGACCTTGCCAACACTTGGCTTCTCGCCTTCCCCAGCGCCTTTGGAGACGAGATCAGCCGCCCATCTATTGCGATCCCCATGGCATGGACCAGTGGGTAAATCAGGTGGCAGTGCCTCCAGGCACACAAAACATGGATCCTGCTGCTGCCCTCCCACCAGTACCCACCTCAGCCTCTCCCATCGTCCGCCTTCACTGCCTGAAATTTATTCACCTCCCATTCCTAAAGCAATGATAGTGATGATGCAAAAAAAAAACCAAAACCACTCTGAGTGTGACAAGGAAACAAATTACCTTCCGCCGCACAGGAGGGGACGTTCACAAACGTGACAGACCTGCCGAGGAACCGGTGGTTCAGCTTCCACAAACATCTGATGAAGGTTTTCTTCTCCTCCAAGCTGCTAGCAGTCCACTTGTAAACCTTCTCAAACTGCAGATCAAAATCCAGGCTGGCCTAGATGGCAACAGTTAATTACTGCATCAATTAGGCGCTGCTGGCCACTCCACGGCACATTTTCACAGAATCCCAGAATGGCAAGGGTTGGAAGGGACCTTGGGAGATCACCCAGTCCCACCCCCCTGCTCAAGCAGGTTCTCCTAGAGCATGTTACACAGGACAGCATCCAGGTGGGGGTTGAATATCTCCAGAGAAGGAGACTCCACAGCCCCCCTGGGCAGCCTGGGCCAGGGCTTGGGCACCCTCAGAGTAAAGAAGTTTTTCCTCATATTCAACTGGAACCTCTTCTGCTTCAGTTTGTGCCCATTGCCTCTTGTCCTGGCGGGGAGATGAAGGCTGATGAATTTTGACAGTGGCCAGCAGCAGATGCTTGGGAGAAAAAGCATTGGAAGGGCAAGCCCAGGGTGACATTGCCTTCTGGACTGGCTGCCAGCCTCCGGCAGCCCGTGGTCCAGCAGCTCGCTCAGCCAGAGGTTGGATCCCCAGCACCGGGTTTAACAGCCCTTGAAGGACCGACTGTCCCTGATTCCCTCTAAAGTTTTTTTTTTAACTTATTCATAGCGTTGGCATCTACAGCATCCCATGGCAATAAGCGCTGCAGTGTAATGATGTGCTGAAGGAGAAAGCTCAAAATAACCGGAGTGAAGTGTTTGGGGTGAGCCCAGCACCCCTCCCACTGCAGATATCCCTCTCTGCAACCCTCATCCAACCTGAAATCTCCAACCTTTCTCCACTCAAGAATTGGGAACACCCTGAGAAAACCCAGAAACAGGCTCCCACAAGCCCAGTCCTGAAATCCCCCCAGCAGCACACACGCTTTGCCTGGCATCTCCCAACAGCCCCATGTCCTGGCAGGGGAAGGTCGCCGGAGATAACGGGAACGTGGACTGGGAATAAAGCAGCCTTGGCATTTCCCCGTGTTGTTTTCATCCATCTCAGTGTCCATATCTCTGCATCTACGCCCAGGGGACGTCGCCTCGTGGAGGGGGAACTCCAGCCGCAGGAGACTTAGTATTTATGGAATCATAGAATCATCTAGGTTGGAAAAGACCTTTAAGATCCTCAAGTCCAACCGTTAACCTAACCCTGCCATCTAAGCGGTGTATAGGTGGAGAGGGAAAGGGAGGCTGTGGAGGTAGGAGCATCCCATGGGAAGAAACTCCTTCCTGCACCACCTCATTAGCTCCGTGGCACAGCCCGACCTCACCTTCTGGAGAATTTCGAAGCCGCGCTTATAATTATTGATACGAGTCCTCCTAGCAGAGGCGGCATTGGCCGGGGTGCTGCCGTCCGACGGCGCTGCGGGGTTTGCTCTCTGAGCACCTTGAGCAATTCATCACGCCCCCGCCTTGCTCGGCAGGCTCGGCAGCAGCCCCCGCGGCGGCGCGGAGCAGGTCCAGGGGAGGAATTCACCGTGCGCCTGGTTTACAGCGTGCCTTACGAGGAGCTATTAGAGCAGGGAGGCGTCCGTTAATCTCTTCATAAATATTAATACTGTTTCAGTCAAGGGGAGCCATGGCTTTCAGCGCCGCTGGACTTGCAGTGTCAGGACTTTGCTGGTGCCAGGGGACAGAGGGCTTCCCCGCGCCCCGGGGCAGACCTGATGGCCAAATCCTTGCTGTGTGCGCTGAATATCGACCCACGAGCCGGGGGGTTGGCTGTAGGTGATTCTACCTGCTAAGCAACAGAGGAGAGCTCTTGATTTGCTTTTTGTGGACCTGCCAAGCCATGCAGCAAGGAGGGACTGTGCTGACTGGAGCACTGGGCTGCACTGGGGGGCTCGCCTCTGTGGTGGGACCCTGAGAGATGCCACCACGTCCTGGCTGCAGCCCTACTGCTTCAGCCTCTCCTCTGTGCAGCAGCTTCAGTGGGCGAGTAGATCCCATTTTAGGAATGATATGGACAATTCCAGCTGCCTGCATTCAAGGAAGATCAGTTCAGCCTGGAAGAGGGCTCCAGGCATGACAAAGGGAAGAAGAGAGAAGTCCACACAAAAGAGGAGGCTACAGGGTCGGTCTGCTTAGCCCACCAGAGGGAAGGTTAACAGGGGAGGTGACTGCAACCTAAAAATACATCTGCAAAGGAGAAGAGCTGTCCAACCCAAAGGACAGCCATGGCACGAGGCAAACGGGGGTGACGTGGGAAGGAATACCGGCTCGGAGTCCTAAGAAGGCTGTAGGTGTTGGGACAACCAAGTTCGCTCTTTGCCTCCCAGTAGGAGGGGGTTCAAAAATCCGCCGATGCTTTAAGCGAGAGTGTGATCGGCTTTCCTCACTGAGATGGCAAGTGAGGGGGAGACGACTGAAAATCCTGGTGGATTTTCAGGAGCCAAAGCAGTTTAGAAGACTTGGTGGAGCCAGGGGGAAATGAAAGGCAACGCGGCACCAGTCCGGTGCTGCCCATGGGATCAAGATGCCCTGCAAACCTGCAAAGATGATTTTCCTTTCCGCCATGCTGTGCAGATGTACTTTATTTCTCCTGGATGTAGAACTGGAAAGATGTTCTTTTTCTCATTTATTTCTACGCTTGTGAAAACCCAGGCACCTTGCCAAAGCCCCTGGAACATTCACATTAATAAAAAAACCTAATTATATCAACTTTAACGACACTCCGCCAGCCCCAGCGGCAGAAAGGGAATATCTCGTCCATGCTTTCTTTCCCAAAAACCTTAATGTCACCCGAAAAGCGCAGACTCACGCTGGCTCCAGCTCTCTGTAATCCTTCTTTCGGTAAATGCCTCCATTTAATCTTTAAATACCCGATGCAAATGTCTGTCAAGAAGCTTTGTCAACATGGATGGACAGATGGGCCCGACAGCGCGTTCTGCAAATGCTGGAGAGCTGACACGGGCGGCGCTTTGCAGCCCGGCTCCCCAGCCTCCGGGGGCTGCTGCCAAGAGCCTCGGGAGGTCCTCTGCTGCGGGGCGAGCACTTTCCCCAGGGATTTTGATGGAACCTGTGTCCACGCAGCGGTCACCCGCTCACTGCTCACCCGGGTCGGGAATTTGGCCAGCCTGGCGTTCCCTAACTTAGAAAGGGATGACTTGGGGATGGGGGGGGGCGGGAAATCACTGCAGCCTCAGCATCCTTGGGAACAGGCAGATGAGATGGAAAGGATGAGGGAAAGGCAACGTCTGAAAGCACTGATGTAGAGCGGAGGAACCAGCCAGGGAGAGACCTCAGGTCACCATACTCTAGGAAACAGCTCTGAGCAAAGGCAGAGGGCTTTTAACTTCTTTTGATGGTGGTTCTTTCCCCAAAATTAGCATCATTCAGGCTGGTTCGGTCCTATATTAGGAACCACACACCCCCACGCACACTCCCTCGCTGCTCTTCCCACCATCTAAACATACGGGCTGAGCTCCAGAGGACCCGAATCCCCCTGTGGATCCTGGCTTGTGCCTCTCTAGCTTCACGTTCACATTTCTCCCCCATGATCAGTCCTGCCCTTTGCCACAGAAGGAAAATCAATCCTACCTGATTGAGGGTCTTGCCATCCACCAGCTTCAGCTCTGCTAAAGGCCACCTGTAGGCTACCTTGTACTGCTCTCCTCGGTCGACCTTGACCTTCACCAGAAACGGCTGCATTGGCCTAAAGGTGTCCACTGAGGACGAGGGACAGGAAAAACAAAACAAAACCAAACCAAAACAACCCACAATACGATAGTTAGCCCAGTTCAGCGTGAGCGGGCAGGTACAGCTGGACACACAGACACTGGTTTTGCATGGTGGCTGTGTGGAGAGATGCTAGAGGGTTTCTGCTGACTTTCTTCATTGAGTATTTACATACAGGGAGTGATCTCTGGGGTCTAATCCAGGGTACTTTGAAGCCTATGGAGGGATTCCAAATAACTTCAAGGAGTTTTAAACCAGGCCATTGGGCCCTACAGAAGGCATAAGCAATATTTCAGCAAGATACAAACGTGATGGGAACGGGGCATCCTAGGGCAGTCAGATTTAGGATAGTTGCCCACCATCTTGCTGGCCCTGCAACAGGGTCCAGAAGCACCGCACTGTTTGACTGAGACCCACACGAAGACATCCCATCAAAAATCAGTTCTAGTGCCAATCAGCTTGCAGTGACCCCTGGGTTTGTCTGGGAGGTGCTCACCGCACATCGTTCTGGCTCTTACAGTTTAGGTCTCCCATACGAGCTAGGGATCTCCAGAAAGCTTTCACGGACAGTTCCAGGGGTAACTCCTGTATTTTAGATGCTACTTATGGGGTGGCTACATCATCCCTCGGAGGTATTCCTCCTGCCCTCCGTTGACTACAGAGGGAGTTGAAGCACATCGTTTGGGTCAAACGCTATGGCTAAGGCAGTCAGAAATTAATCCTGTAGTAGGTGACTCCACTATCTACAAGCTCATTGGCAGGGAAGTTTGTGAAAAAAAACCCTATGCTAACAACTTCTCAGGAGTGATGGAGCAACTAGAAAACCATAGACCAGAGGAGAGGGAAAATTTCCCAAAGCACTCGCGCCCTTGGATCCTAATCAAGTAGCTGCGTGCTCCTGAAACCTCTGGGTCCTGTCAAAACTTTTCCCAAAACTACGGAGGGATGGAGCGAGGCTGTAACGCTGTGTCGCGTTAGAATGGTTTGCTGCTGACCTCTAATGACGGGTTTGATGCAAGTGGTCTAAAAATTAATCTTACATCGGTGGAGGGAGGAGGACTCCTGCAGACCCCAGGGCCCTCTGGCCAGCCAAGGGTCGTCCAACATTCAAGACCAAACTCCCTGACCAGAGCTGCAAGAAACCTCCCTGGGTTTGCAACCCAACCCCCCGGGATTCTCACCCACAACGCAGAGGATGGACATCTTCTTCTTCTTCCCTGTCTTCCAGACCTGAATGCTTTCCAGCAGCCTCTTTTTCTGCGGGTTGAACACATCTTTTTCCAGCGAGCTCCAAAGAGAAGCCATGCTGATACCTGAGCACAACGGCGCGTGCCTCTGGCTGACGCTGGCGGCCACCTCCTGTGAAACACAAACAGGCTGGAGGGATGATCCACACACAAGCTCTTGGCACACCCGTAAAATGCATCACCCCCCCCCCGCTGATTTCATCTCTGCTGCCTTGCAGACAGCGTGAGTGTTAAATAATTGTGGACTTGAGGCCAGAAAGGCCTTTTGTAATGAGTTGGTCTGAATTCCTGCCCAGTGCAAGCAGCACATGCCAATGCCTCCAGCCCAGTAAAGCCACAATAAAACTTTCCTAATTTCTTAAAAAAACCCCATCCTTTTTCATTGGAACTCAGCACAGTGGCTTGAGCAACAGGACCATGTCCACGGGCAGGCAAAAGAGGTTGGCAGCTACAAGCAATCGATTGCCTGGTTATTTTTGTTGGCCCACACTGTTTCAGCATTGATGGCTCAAGAGATGCCTCTCTGGGGTCACCCAATGCGACCAGCATGGGACGGACGCGTGCGGCCGTGCAAGCCAGCACTGCAAACCAAAAAGGAGCTCGACTCCGCTTTGGGGAGCTCCGCTCTGGGGCATCCTTGCCCCTCAGAGACCCCTGGGGCTTCCCTTTGGCAGAAAGGCATGGCAACCCTCCAAGGGCAATCAACTTGCCAGTCCAACTGCCTTGCCAGCCTCGTGCCACGCTGAGCAGCCCAAGGATGCAGAGACACAACTCGATGCTGGATCCTTGCGGGAGTGAAAGCGGAGCCCTGGCTGCGGAGGGGGCTCAGAGGGGCTCACAGGGCTGCAGGGTGGGCACTGGGGGGGGGGAAGGCAGGCGGCTTGCTGGCCCTCCCAAGCCTCTGCCACCTCCCTGGCCTCATATCACCACCACAGCCTGCACCCACCTTGCTGTGCCCCTCTGCTCCCCAAATCTCCCTGGGCTGTGCTCCTCTCGCCGCTGTGGACCTCCAGCTGCTCTTCCCTCCTCCTCGGCAGACAGCTCTGGGATTCCCCGCTCCCTCCCCGCTCCCCTAAAAGACCTGGGTTTGGAGAAACAGCAGGGGGGAGAGGTGGGGGAGCCTCGGGCTCCCCTCCCCTTCCATCCCCAGTTGCCCTCCCATGGGTTCCCCTCTGGTTTCTTGCCGCCATGCGGACCAGGGCAGATGCTTCCCCAAAACGGCCAGCTTGCCTTCCCGAGCCCCCTGACTCAGTTCCTGGGGTCTGGAGCCCCCCAGCCGCAGAGGGAAGGCAGCTCACAGCTTTCACACGCTTGCTGACTCCTTAGCAAATCGAGATTGAGAGCCAGCAGCTCCTAAACTCCCAAGGAGACCCCCGCTCTCCCGCTCTTCGGAGCTTCCCTGGCTCCAAGCTAATCAGCTAATTAACCCGAAAGGAGAAGGGGGTGACAGAGGGAACGGGAAGCCCAGGCACGGTCTCTGTTACTGGGGCTGAGCCCCTCCTGCAGGCTGCCACGTTCCTTTTCCCTGGTTCTGTGCTGCAAGCAAGCGCGATCCCACATCTGAGCTCGCCAGCCACCCGAAAACATGCAAATTTATCGGTTTCATAGTCTACGAGACAAACAACCCCAACTTCTTCCCCTGATTTTGCTTCCGTAGCTGAACGTGCTTCTCCACAGCCCATGAATGGCTACGCTTGTGCACGACGAAAAGCCGTGGGAGAGCAACCTCACCAGGAGGATCATCCAAGGCCAGGTTGGACGGGGCTGTGAGCAACCTGGTCTGGTTCAAGGTGTCCCTGCTCCTGCAGGGGGGTTGGGCTGGGTGACCTCGAGGGGTCCCTTCCCACCCAAAACATTCTGATTCTGTGATTCTATGATTCTATGATCTCTCCTGGCTGCCTCCTTAAAAGTGATACTCAAAGCACCGCAGGGGCCACAGGAGAGCCCAGCCCGCGGAGAGCATGGGCAACAGCCTCTTGAGAGCTCAGGCAAGCTCAGCTTAAGTCCAAGGCTGGAAGGGGATGACTTGATTCACCCTGAGGTACTGAGGCCGGCCCGGTGCAAGAAGGAAAGGATTTGTTTAAATCATCTTGGCAGAAGAGGCATTTTTAGCAAGAACACATTGCTTGTTCACAAACTGCGCTTTTTCTTTCTTTCTTTTTTAATCCCGAGTATTCTTAATGGGAAGCTCTCCCGCAGCCCCCTCGCCAGACCTGACCCTCGTGGGGATGCATTCCCGCTACAAGGGGAGAAGGCAGCTCCTGTCCTGCAGTTGTAGCACAGCCCTTGAGCTGGGGGATGAGGGAACAGGCACAGTGGCTACAACCAAAAGGTTACATTGAATGCAAATATTTTAGTTAGGATTAGGGATAAATCACCAGATGGTAGGAAAATAATAATATTTAGAACAGGTGCTTCGAATATTTCCTAAGCAAATCTCCTCGTTATTGGAATTGACCGGGTGCTCTGCAATGAGCTGCAACAAATGAGCCCCCCCCACGCCCTCCCTGATGGGGCTTTCGGCTCAGCCACAGAGTTAACGAGCTTGAGGACACATCTGCAATGATTTCGACTTTTTCTACCATGGCCGTGACAAAAAAAAAAGAAAAGAAATTGGCTGCTAAAATGCTTCTGTCGCCACAGCATCTCTTTGCCTGCAGCCCCTCGCCGGGTTATCTCGGGTTTCCCATCCCTCCTCAGCTTCCCAGGCATTGACCTCCGGAGGCAGGCGGGACAGCAGCCCCGACACCCGACCGCCTGCCCGGACCCGCGATGGCTTCCAACTCCCTCGTGTGTTCGTAACAAGCCCTGAGGAACAGCTACAGGGCAATGATTGAAAGCCAAAGTTATAGAGGGGCTCGCTGCCGCCCGAGAAGTTAATGCAGAAAGCACAATACTTTTCATAGAGTCATAGAATGATAGAATCATCGAATGGTTTGGGTGGGAAGGGACCCCCAGAGGTCCCCCAGCCCAACCCCCTGCAGGAGCAGGGACACCTTGAACCACATCAGGTTGCTCACAGCCCCGTCCAGCCTGGCCTGGAATGGTCCCAGGGATGGGGCCTCCACCCCCTCTCTGGGCAACCCCTGCCAGGCTTTCACCACCTTCACTGCAAAGAATTTCTTCCTTAGATCCAGTCTAAACCTCCCCTGC